>KZ651960.1:204138-221318 GCA_001010745.2 Gerris buenoi | reverse complement strand
TCATCTGTTACTCTTAGTTTAATTATTTATTTTGTTCATCTGTTACTCTTAGTTTAATTATTTATTTTGTTCATCTGTTACTCTTAGTTTAATTATTTATTTTGTTCATCTGTTACTCTTAGTTTAATTATTTATTTTGTTCATCTGTTACTCTTAGTTTAATTATTTATTTTGTTCATCTGTTACTCTTAGTTTAATTATTTATTTTGTTCATCTGTTACTCTTAGTTTAATTATGTGTTTTGTTGATCTATTGGTCTTAGCTTAATTATTTGATTTGTTGGTCTGCTACTCTTGATTTAGTTATTTGTTGTGTTTGTATGTTATTAAAATAATGTGCATATAGCCTTTTTTAACGAAGTACATTGACTGTTTGTTTGATGTGTATAAAGTTAAAACTTATTATCAAAGAAAGGTTCAACAATTTACCCAGTTGATTGTTTTGTGTTAAAACATGCTGACTATATATATGGTTTGCCTGTTTCCTTGCTTGACATGGAGATGCGTAGTGAACCTGCTCGAGTCCAGGGCCCTTCTACTGCAGGTATGGGGCGTAACGGGGCCCTTGCTGTCCTCACCGGGCCTGGGGCTCTTGATGCCACACCGGGCCCGGGGCTACTCCTCTTCAAATCCTTTGATTAATAGTGCCCCCACCCCTGTCAGCTGGCTGCTAGAGTCTTTACGATGTAAATATTATGTTGTACATCTTTAGGCGTATATTTAGACCCTCCACACACCGGGCGACATGAAAGCAATAAAAATTGCTATCGCCGACTGATGTCGGCGATATTTGTGATTAAAGCAGCGAAGGTGATTTATCCGCGCTCACCGGACGATTTTATTCGGTAAACTTCTACCTTGCTAAGTATATATTTTGCTGTAGTTTCTGGTATCCTGTTTTTTATTGGTCGAGTTGTTTTTTTAAAAGGTTTTTAATTGTCCAGGAGATAGCGTGCAAAAAAGTGTCTGATTATCATCCAGCTAGAATTTTGTGTATAAGTGTATTATGTGGTCGGCTAAGTTCGTCTGTGGGACATAGCTTGTTAATTTAAAAAAAAAAAAATATAATAATAAAATTATATTGCATAAAATAATTCAGAAATATAAGAAAAGAAATGATAATTTTAGAATATTTAGTTTATATGGCTCATCAACCTCATGACTTCCTACAACATAAGTAAAGTTTTCGATGATTTGGGTAAAAATTTGATCGATTATGGAAATATCTTCATCCTCAGCATCACTTCCGTTCAGGTCAGTCTCAGGAGAATTTTCACATGCATGACCTAAACAATACTTGCACAAACGGAGCATTTCAGTCCAGCTTTTTTACAGCTACATACTGCGTTACACCCTTTCTTACATTTGCAAGAAATTATTTGTAGCAAATGATCTGGAGCTGTATTTTGTATTGTTTTAATCGAAATTAGCCCTTTTGAGCTAGAAGTCCAGCCCCAATGCAAAGGATTCTTTTGTCTTCCCAACAATAACTGAACCTGATGGTAAGTACTAAGTACGTAATGCATGATATCGGGAAGCGTCTCTGTCTGTTGTAGGTGGTAGGGCTAGGTGAAACTTACTCGCTGATTTTGTAAATAGTTGATAACGGAGATCGTCCAGTGTCTTTATGTTTAAATCTCTATCAAACAATGTCACAAAAAAATGTTCACCTGCTTCAGCAATTTGGTCTGCTGTAGCTTCATCAGAATGTTTCAGATAAACACTACAGAATTTCTTCTTACCTTGCGCGAATGGGGCGGATGTTGTATCACACCCACTAAAAGCATGGAAAAAAAAAGATTTCTCGTGGATCGTGTTTGTATGACCCTGATGAATACGTAACACTAGAAGTATTTAAAAAATACTTCAAAAGTATTTAAAAAAAATTAAAATTGTATTGCCTCTCCCACTCTCCTGGAAATAAATGTTGTCATGATCAGTAAGTGCTGTCGACAATACTAGAAGGTCTATATCTTCACCTATCGATCGTCGTCACCTATGATGGCAACACTATCAAGCTGTAGCTTTTGATATTGCAGTTTTTACTACCTGTTTCACATCAATACCATTTGTTGCCATTTTATAAAATTGGCATACCATTTGTTACAACTACAAATACCATTTGTTGCCATTTTTTAATATTGCAATGTTTACTATCATCATATTGTCATCTTCTTCAGCCTGTTTCACATATCGTTGGAAATTTTTTTTTCTGGTGATATTGTCACTGCAGTTGCTTTGGAAAATATGAATCTGGCAGAGCAGTGTAGAGCAGCCTGTGAAGATCGTTCTACTGCATTAGTGATTTTAGAGTTCCTACAATTGACCAATCAAAAACTACAACGACATTGAACCCAAAACGTCTTTTCACATAGTCCACATATGCCTTGCAGACTAATGGTGTTTTGCAGTTATTAAAAAAATGAATCTATGAAGCTCTACATTTTGGAAAGTATAGGGTTTTGGAAAAATGTTTCATATGAAAATTGTTGCAAATTTAGTGCTCTACATGAAATATATAAGAACAATTTTTTTATGTCATATAGGTAAATGATTATAAAGAAAAAAGTAAAATAAAAACGAAACTTTAGCGTATTTTTTCCCCCCTGGGCTAGCACTGGGTCAGGGAGGTCGAAAAATTGGTTTTTTAACTAATGTCTAGGCACATAAGATATATATATATATAAAAATATGACCTTTTGTAAGGTGGACTCTCACCGATCAGCCTTCTGGAATAAAACTTAATATTAAATAAATATGTTGTAATTTTTTATTTATTTTTCATTTCACGCGGAACTATAATATTTTCTTGGACAGTTTGGCGTGGCACTTTTAGGTGAAAGAAATTCACTGGGCGGTCAGATCAATTTTACTTTTAACAAAAACCGTGATTATATTTTCTATACTTATACAAAACGAAGTGACATTTTGACGTATAACAAAAATGAACAAAACGAATCAAGGAACGGGCTTCCTTAATATTGTCAATAACATTTTTCCCGTCCTAAAATTTTTGTAGCATACTTTTACGCGACCATTGCGCGTGAACGCTTAGGCGGATAACGTTGTCCAACGAACTCAGCCTTGGCATTAGTAAAATGAACATGTGTATCAAATTTCAACTACCTCGGTCATCTTTTACTCAAGTTATCGTCATCAGTAGATTTTGTGACGATGATTTTGCGTGACAGTGATTTTGTAAAGATTATTTTGAGACGGTGATTTTGTGACTTTTATTTTGTGACGGTGATTTTGGTCGTTTTTTTTGGATTCACTCCCGGGCTCCAGAACCTGCCATAAGGAACTTCATTCCAATAAATAAAAATAAGAAAGAAGAATTCTTAGATCAGTATAAATAACTGTGGGAGCCTGCAGACTGAATTTATAAGAAGTAAGGGTATATAAATACGTACAATAAATCGAGAAGTTGTGTCGTTATGTGAAATTACATTTTATTTTAGTAATGTAGCGAAATAGATAAATGGCACGTGAAGGAATTGCACAATTTTTATGTATGAATACTCTCTTTTCGGTATAGATGACATTTGTTATTTTGGAAGTACTAGAAATAATACAATCTTAAATAAGGATATACAATACATAAAACTACTGGGAAAATTATTTGTTAGATATAGAAAGATCACAAGTAAAAAAAATCTTGAGAACAATAAGGTTAGATAAGTAGAATGAATCGGTAATGTCGGATGATGTGATTTGGAATCCAATAGTGTTGGGAGAGTAGTAAGCTTACTTTTCGGGCATTGATTTTATAGATTTTAGATAAAGAGGATACAAAGTTAATTTTTAGATCATCTCTAGAACTTTCTGACCTAATCTAAAAGACTATAAAGAATAATATTCCAGTACCTAATTATTTTTTTGCTTATGAGCATATCATTTAGATATATGTAAGAGGAAGACAATAGTCAGTACCTTAATATAATACACGGGACTTAGTTTAAGGAAATAAAGATTAATGAATTAATTATTTATTACTGGAATTAGGAATGAAAGAAATAAAAGCTTTACTAGAGTTAGGTCATTACTGATTAAAGGGCTTAGCCATTTCTCACGAAGTTTATATTATATTATGACTGGCTGCCTTACTCTGGGAATCGAACGAAAATTATTATTAGTGTTTTGAATGTTATTGCAGGGAAAGTATCTTCTTTTCTCAAAAACACTGAACACTATTATTTGTAAAGAGTATAAAAGTTTATTAATATCAATTTATAACTAAAGATTCCGAATTATTTTCACTATTTACATTTCTTAAAGATTATCTTTATTACCCATAATGCAAATTGTGACGATTGAAGAAGCCTAATTATGTCATTAATGTATTATTTATGTACGTATTAATTAATGGTAGCACAACGAATCAATATGTGTGGTAAGTCAGAAATTCTGTTTTTGAACTGCACCGTATAGAAGAGTTTCTTACCTATCAAACAAAGAAATTTTTGTATCTGCCATATTTCCCTGTACAATAGTAAGTTCATAATAATGTCATACATCAAGACACCAGACAAGAGTTAATATTATATCTATACCTAATATACTTTTGGCGGCTTCTCATAGCAGAGACTTAGATTTTTGAGGTATAAATTGAATACATAATGTTGAATAAAATGTATAGCAGTATAGCATATATGATAATGCTTCACTACATTATAATTAATTTAATTTAAGGATAGTTTTTCTAACATTATACATAAATTAGACAATTTATATTTATTTTACTTGTTAATGGTGGACACTTTTAGCATATATGTATTAATTATTTTAAAAGAGCATTATTATAATTAAATTATTTATTATGGGATTTAAATACAGAGTATCAATATCTATATGAGAGAGTATAGATTGATTTATTGGACTGATTTTTATTCTTCATAATATGCTTTATGTATCAAACAAGAAAATTTGAAAATTTATATTATTTATTCTTAAAATTGTTTTGCCTTAGGTTATTTTTTATTATTTTAATTCAAAAAGATAATTCAGTAATAACACTATAGGTATATTGTTTAGTAACGTAGCTCTTATAGTAGGTATAGTGCTATGACTCAAATACCCCGTTCTTTACTCATTGTTATTATTCAAGCATTATATGAGGTATTCTTATAGTACGGAGCTATAAATTAAATCAATCTTTACACTTTACATTATCAGTACTATAGTTAAGTAGATTATTTTATTATTTGTATAGAATAATAATAATTATATTCTAAATTAAATCATTCTAACCATTTACACTAATATACTATAGTTACAGTCACCAAAATATTAAAAATTTGAGTTTTTTACATATACTCCCGGAAATATCTTTGGCGCACAGAGAAGCATATTTATGTATTTTCTTTTTAGGGGGGTAAAGAAATGAATCATGTATAATAGAGTCTGCATTCTATTCTAAAAAGGCTTTGGAAACAAAACTTTTTAGGCTATTCATTTAATTGCTAGGCCTACTTTATGATAGAAAACATAGCCACTAATACCAATTATGAGTCCCGCGCTTAGGGCTAGTATCAATAAATCGCTTTATACTCCTATCTACAGAATGTTCCTTAAACGTTACCACGAAGAAACTTCCCTGCCAACTTAAGAATAATCACCAAGCTCAATTTCATCTTCAGCGCACCTCTTTCAAATTTCAGTGAAGGATTCCCTGTCTGCTCTCTCCTCGATTCTGGTAAAGAGAGTACCAGCGAGCACTTGCCAAGATTTCAAAAACTTAAAAAAAAACGTTAATACGACTTAGGGTAGCATTGACAAATGACGCTCATGATCAGATATTGAATGTGTCTGCGTGGAAGGAAATGGAATTCTCACCCAAACCGACGCTTCACTGAAGTACGTGAGGCGATAATCGCCGGTTTCTGTACGATTAAGTTAAAATGTTAAAAGTTTAATATATTCATTTTTACACTTTAAGACCTTTAAATTGATGTATAACATGTCATGGTGACTAAAAACTTTAGTTTAGTCGCCCACCTTATTGAAATTATTAAGTGTGAAAACTCCAAAAAGTGTAAATTTGACACAAATGACGAGATGCACCTGTGAGCCGAATTTCATGTTCCTAGCTGTAGTAGTTTATGAATTGAAACATTCCAATAGACAGACGCCACGGGACACCATCGGAAAGACACTAACGGACTGACACACACACACAGCCGTTATATAAGGTTTCTTTCCGTTCTTCGTACAGAAACCTAAAAACAAAATACTCTATCCATGGCTCTTCGTGTCACTCATGTTCATGTGCATATATAAACTCTCATCTCTATACATTTTTTTTCGTGATTATTGATTAAATATAAAATGTAATATGATGAACAATACACTACTTAATTTATTAATATATGTAGAATACATCATCATTATTAGCAATGATGCCAACTTTGTCACTTTAAGAAATTATTTTTACAACAATAAGAAACTAATTGACCTACCAAATGCCTGGTTAATTACTTTTGCTCCTAATTTAACCAGAGCTTATAAGTCTCATAACCTTACATGGACAGTAGTTTAAAACTTTATTATTTAAAGAGAAGACTATTCTAATGTGTTGGAGGGTATTAAGCCATTAAAATGAAGTTTAAAGGGGATAGTAGGGCCGGGGGGAGATGTCAGGGGTTGCCGGGGGTAAAGGAAGAGGGAGGAGAAAGTCAATGAATCGTGACTAGATATATAGCAAGGTGGCAAAGTGTGAAGAACCTCACAGTCCACTAGATTCTATAGACAGTCCAGCCTTCCTTCCATCATGTTCACCCACCGGTACACATGGGTAGGTACATCCCTTCATATCTCTAACCACTCATACTACATTAAATTACAAATATAGCACCAAACCCAAATTCTCCTCTTCTTATTTAGCTGAAATATGTTTTAATAACAATTCAAACAATTATTGAAAGTTCTAACTACATATTTACTAAATTCTTAATCCTGATCATGTCGACAATAATAACAAATTTGCAGCTCCCTTTAGACTTATGACGATTAATGAAAATGTCCTTAATAACGGTAGATTTTTCATTTTTGACTTAGAATAATTATAATTTTTTAAAAATTGAACAGTGGGAGGGGGGGGGGGGTTGTAATAAGAAAAACACCTTTTTTTACTCGAAGCGTACTCCTCTATTATTTCAAATTCCAAATGACGGATTACCGTTATTAAAATATCAACTACCTGTTTTTGAGGCATAATTCTTTTTAACAATATATTTTATATTATTCGCTTGGATCAGAATTTGAAAGAAATATGATTCGGAATAATTCCTAAGTATTTATTTAAAATGTACTATACTATATACCCTAAATAAATCCGTACACATTTTTTTAAGAGTTTAGCAGCTGGTATGAAATTAACTTTGATAGAATAATTTATTTGTTTTTAAAAAAAAGTCTAATATATTCAATATTATTTCTGCTGCATAACTTCTTTTTACATCTCCCTTTCAACAAATAATTTTTTTTCAGGTGCTTTATATTTAATATTAAAAATTGTATTGTATTGGTCTGTTTTATTTTTATGCATCATGTCTCCTTCTTTGGATACTCGTGAAGTTGTTTAATTGGCGAATATACTTCATTGTTTATTTTTTTTTTAGTTCTTTTTTTTTAGAATGTTAAAAGTTCTCCATGTTGTTTATATTTTTCAACAATGTGAGGTTAAAGTATTTCTACTTATGAATTTCTTACGAACGTATACGATGCACTTTTCGTCACATACGTGATTACACTTTGTAACAAGATTATAACTTAGGAAGCAGGTTTTGAAAAAAAAAAGTGTTCCGATAATAGTTATGGGAGAATTACTGGTTTCAAACAACTTCCTGAATCTCAAGTAATATTTAAAATTCTCAGTACAACTTTTACAATTATATATAGGTTAGTGATCAAATTAAAAATATATCCTTAGGATAATTAATTATCGTGAACTACTTTTTATGATATAATTAAAATTTCTAAAACAAATTGAATCATCTATTTGCATGGGATACACAACACATTTACACCTTTTTACTTGATTACTTAACAAGTGTGGTTATTATTTGTGTAGACAATTATTTACTTCCGAGATTGCCGAAGGTAACGAAAGCATTCCGTTCCAGACATCACGGGACATTTTTAGTTTTGTGTCTCTCTACCGGTCTACCCGCCAACATTTTGCAAACTATACCATTATAAGATATTATCTTAATCATTTTGATACTGACTTTAATGAAAGTTGAATTGTAGGTCAGTAATTAGCTCATGGTAATTGATCCCACACTAATTTATTAATCCTTCTGCGGATATTGATACCTCTCCCACATGCAAACAATTTTTTTTATTAAAGCCTATATCTCCAACAAAGCTTTCTCTTATGTACAAAGTGAAAATGAATTTAAATCTTATAAAATGGAATTGTAAATTTAGCCAATTTATAAGTTATACGGTGATTAGTTACAATAATTTTTCGTTTTTTAGCTAAATTGGATTAATTTTCATCAATATTTCGAAAACTCGATTTTTACCGAGAAAACTAGTTCTATGTAATTAGATTCGTATTTAAATGGACTACATTTTAGAATTGTTCAAAAACAAACTTTGTATTATTACATAA
The DNA here is from genome assembly GCA_001010745.2 of Gerris buenoi. Lineage (NCBI taxonomy): Eukaryota > Metazoa > Arthropoda > Insecta > Hemiptera > Gerridae > Gerris > Gerris buenoi. The sequence goes on along the minus strand of KZ651960.1, from coordinate 212,702 downwards.
TTGCAAGCTAACTTTTTATATACTACGTTTTTAAATTTTCTGTCATAAATTTGAAACCTGCCAAAATGAAGATTGTAAATATGGGACATGCCAAAAGAGATAAAATAACTTGCGGATTTTTTCGGAACTAACTTTCTATACAGCACAATTTGCTGAAAACGAATTAAATTTTGCTGAAAGATAGATAAAAGTATTAAAATAATGCATTTTCATCGTGTTTTGAGCTATTCTAAAAGGTTCAAATGTCTAGCTACTCGGGAAATTAGTTTAAAATCGATTGCAAGATTAGTACTGGACAAACAAACAAAAAAGCAAGCTAAGAAAAACGTAGTAATAAAAATTTTAAAAATGTGGTATTATGTATGTGTCTAATTTTATTTAAATCACCATCGGAGAATTTTAGGCTCCACGCAACTCCACAGTTTACACAGTAAATTCGATAGAAGACCTCAGATGACAGTCATTTTAAAAATACACTTTTTGGATTCAGGGAACCTCAAAACGTGTATATCCATCAAAATTTTAAATCAAATTTTCGGTCATCCTATTATAATAAGTATACTAGAAAGAAAAAAAAGAATTAAAATTATGACTAAAATTATCATTAATGATAAATATTTATGGATAATACTTTAATAAAATTTAATGAAAACATTTTGTTACAATATATACATATATTTTGTCCAAACATCCTTGAAATAATATTCGGTTTGATTTGCAAAAAATAAAAACAATAGAATTAAATCACTATTACTTTTATAAAAAGTGTATGGTGTAATTTAATTATTATAACTAAAATTTAGTGTCATTAAAAAAGTTAATCTATTTGATAAGCTTTTATGTTACATATATGCTATAAAATAGAAATCAGTAATATAAAAATAACTGAAAAGAAGCTGAATATGGAGGTAATGAAATCTAAATTTCGATAATCTTTTGTTTACATTTAGTAGTTAAGAAATAAAATATTGTAAGAAAATAAATCATTTCCATTCCATTTTAACGAAATCGAATCTTTTTCCAATTGATGATCGAGCCTAAATTTTTGTTCTTCCAAACAGTATGGCACTGTTGTTATTATTCGTGGTCAACCAGAAAGTATCATAAATTGGTAATTATTATTATACAAGAGGCTTTTGAGTTATACTGGTTACAGAGCAAGGGAGATGCATTGTTTACTTTCCTTTATCTAGGGCAAGAGGTAGCGGAAGCCACCTATAATAGTAACACGGATCGAATCCACCCGACAAGCATTTTCACTCTTTACTCTGACTAGCTACAACTCAGATTAAAATGACTACTTTTCACTGAATTCTCTCTCTCTCTCTCTAAAAATCTATCTATCTATTTCTATCATAATCTCTTAAATATAATTTCTGGATCATAATCCATAAAGTAATACTTTCGAATAATCTATCTTTAGAATATAAGGGTACTTGTTTTACCTATAAACCCTAAAAATTTTGGTAATTCTTAGTCAGGGGCGTAACTAAGGGCCTGCATGGGCCCGCATAGCGGATGGGGCCCGGTGCTAGGGCACCCAAATCCAATGTACTAATGTTGATGGGGCCCCCTTGAGAGGATAATAATTACCTAAGAATCATACTTGTCAGGGGGGCCCCATTCAGTTCTGGTCGCAAATTTTGTAATTGCTCATAAATTTCCTTTCTTTGTCGAGGGGCCCCCATAAATTTCTATACTAGGTGGATCCAACAAGAATGAAGGATGAACAAGATTAAACTTTTGACACTGTGATTCACTCTATCTTTCTTTATCTGCTATAGTTTTTAGTCTTAACTACACTTTGATATTGTTAACATGTTAATTTATATGTTTTAATTATATTAATTTTCTAACCATTCTCGTCATGAACTAACAGTTCCCCAAGCGATTAGTTACAGTTTTTATGTTTTATAACATTTTAGCTAGTGGGCTAATTTAGATATTCTCGAAAATGGCTGGATAGGCCGAAACGTTGCCACAGTAAACCATGAAGTAATGTTTTTGTTCTTCTTCGTCCTTCATACCCATGAAGGATCCACCTACTATAATATATAATAATGATATCAGGGTACACCTAGCATCACAACTGATTTATAATGTTTATGATTTTTTACTTCTTTGTTCCAGTTGAAACATGTTGCCGTCATTCTATTACTTTCTGTGATGTGCTGGGGAAAAGATGATACCAGCAAAATAAAGAAAAATGATGTAACCGTAGAGAACCAGAACAGAAGCACAAGAGGCATTATACATGAAGGAACCTATGGAGGAGGTGGAGGTGGTGGAGGTGGAGGAGGTAGTCATGGGAGTAGCTACAGTAGTGGAGGTGGAGGTACTTATGGTGGTGGAGGAGGAGGAGGTAGTCATGGAGGTAGCTATGGCGGTGGAGGAATGTATAGTGGAGGAGGTCATGGAGGCGGAGGTAACTATGGTCACGGGGCATCATATAGTGGAGGCTACAGTAATGTAGGAGGAAACTACAACAGTGGCGGATTCGTAGGAAGCCACGGAGGAAATTTCGGTAGCAGTGGAGGAGGGCATGGAACTACTGGTGGAGGCTATGGTGGAAGCACTCATGGAGGCATAACTACGGCAAATTTTGGACAGGGACACTTTGGAGGATATTCTAGTAGTAGCAGCGAGAATAGTCACTCAAGCGAGATAAATGGAAATGGTCATTACGGAGTTGGTGGATCAGTTGGTAACCATGGTAGTGGAGGATCTACAGGAAGTTACGATCTTGGTCATTTAGGCGGATCTGTAAATTATGGCTCTTACGGAGGAGGCCATTCAGATGGGGGATCATATGGCGGAGGAGGTATTCATATAATAAACCATGGAGGGGTAAGTTACGGCGGAGGTAACCACTTTTCAGGCGGGAGCAATCTTGAAGGCTATGGAGGAGGTAGCGATGGTGGTAACTATGGTGGAACAGGAAGTCACTACGGTAGCGATATGACCGGAGGATTTGGGGGAAGTGGATCTCTAGGTGGCTATGCGAGTTCCTACGGTGGTTATGGAGGTTTAGGTGATTTCTCTGGTTTTACTGGTGGTCATGGAGGAGGAGCAGGAGAAATTACTATAATTCACGAATACGCGAACGGAGGAGGAGGAGGAGGCCACGGAGGTGGTAATTACGGAGGAGGCAACCAAGTGACTGGTCATACTAGAGCCATTCCTGTTGAAAGAATTATTCCCGTAGCAATACCACACCCTGTTAAGATTCCGATTCTTCATCCAATACCTGTCCAAATACCACATCCGGTGGCTGTCAAAATCCCTATTCCTGTTCCTGTTGAGAAAACTGTTACAGTACAAATAGAGAAGGCCGTCCCAGTGCCCGTAGACAAGCCTGTACCCTTTAACGTTATCAAGCACATTCCAGTTCCTTTCTCTGAGCCCTATCCCGTGCCTGTACCAGTCTATAAGACAAAATATATTTACCACAGTAAGGGTGGACATCATTAACTTATAAATAATTTATTTTTGTGATCCTGCAGCAACTAATACTGTTAAATTAGTTCATTGCCCATCAATAAATAAAATCGCTTTCAGGGGATTTATTATTTTGTATGTTAGATGATATAGCACTCCAATGCTGCTAAGACTGTAAACTTATTGTTTTATGTGATACGTATAATGTTATGAAATATAAAATTAGCAATATTTAACTGTTGAGTTACCAAATTGTTTGAGTACAAAAGTCATCTGAATAACTGGTGTCATATTGTTAAAATTTTGTTATAAAATGTAAAATATGCGATGTATATATAATATAATAAAATGAATTACGACTGTTTATTTTTGTGGTCTATTAAAATTTTCCTGTAGCACTAGAATGGGTTTTATGTATAGATATTCATGCTTCCAAATAATACAATGAGTTATTAGGGTTTCGTAGATCCTTCTCGAAACCCTAATGCCGAGGATGATGTGTCTGTCCAAATACTGGCGTAACTTTTTGACCCTCACAAAAAAATATATAAAAGATACAAATCTAATATGAAGCTCAAAATTAGTAAAAATTTATTAATTTTTCTTCGAAGGGGTATCAAAATTTGATGAATGAAAGCTGCTGATGAGTAGTTTACAAATATATATTGCTTCTTTTTTTTTTTTTAGTTTTGCATTCTTTATTGGCGTATATATATATATATATTTTTTTAATAATTCATGCAAATACCTTATTATGTGAAGATCATAATTTGCCGAAAAAATTACCGCTTTTTATAAATTGCAAATTTTGGATACAAATATATAATAAAATACTTGAATACAAATAGTTCCCTATGATTGTTTTGCCAATTTCTTGATTTTGGTTCACATCCTGTATTTCAGAATAGAATCTATTTTTCGTATATTATTGACCATTTAAATATTTTAAAAATTAAGTTTATTAGCAGCTTCCATAAAAAATTATAAATTTCGAAGTAAAATTGTCTTCCTATTGGATTTGACATCTATAATCAGAATTTGTACATTGCACATTTATGAACCGAACACAGTCAAACTATCCTTTACTAGAACCAACTCATGTCCCTTTAGACTCTCCTCTCTATTAAAGATACGTAGATGTATAAAATTAATTTTAAATTAGAGCTCATTACACTCAAAACCAGAAATTCAAATGTCACACCTCTTCTTATATTAGTTCAGAAAATATCTGAGCATAAAGTTTTGTTATTTTGACACTGACCTATTGATTGATTGGCTGATTCATCAAAGACAACTTCAAAACTTAAGTATTATTTCACTATCATGAATATAATTTTATATTAGAATTAGTGTGATTGAAAGAGTATTGAGCACGAAGATTGTAAACATATGCTTCCCGCTCATCCATACACGTACACAAAATAATTGTTTTGTTCAATGTGAACACCCACACCCACAACTATTCATACCTTTTATAACCCCTTATTCAAAAACATGCTTAATTTACCTGTAACTATATATAATATTTCCTATTATGTCCATCCATTACCTTATTATATCATCCTATTATATTCTATACTCTATATTTTCTTAAATTATTATGTACTATAAAATATGATCATTATTAAATATGTTCAAAAATAATAAGAGGCTAAAAACCGACAACTTACTTTTAACGAGGTAGTGAAATCCCCTTAAAAAACACGATTGTAAAAAAATAAGAAAGTCAAAGATCTTCAACATTTTGAGACCATAGGTTCAGCGAAGCCTCTTCCAGTCCGAGTAAATAGTACTACTATAGGTCTACTTCATACTTCAAGTAGGTCTACTTCATCCAGTACAAGTAAATTATATAGTTTTTCTGTTCCCAGGTATGTCTAAATTCTGTGCTCTGTCCCTCACAAGCTCATTTTTTTTCCAAATTACTCTGCACAAATAATTTAAGAACATTTTTTTGATTTGGTAACTACGAACGCAGTACAAAGAGATTAAACAGATTTCTGTTATTTAATTTATATTATCTCTGTGGTTTATATTAATATATTTTTTAAAAAGACTATGTTATTGCACGAGGATACAATATTGTATCCTCGTGCTGCATGATTGCCAAGTCAAATAGACTGCCAAATGGAGTGGCACATAGCTTCCTCGCATGCTATCACTTACTTAATTGATTATATACTTTTACAAACCATTATTGTCTAATTGGTTTAATTTTTCCGGTTTTTTAATCAATCAAAATTGTTTGGATATTTTTTGACATAAATAAAGTGTTAATTTAGCAAAATTTAAAGAGCGCAGACGAATCATATTAATCTACGGCTATCTGCAGGGTACTTTCGATAAACAATAAAAGTTTAATACATATCAGATAAGTACTTTTGAAGCTTGAAGCTATAGATGTAACAAATATATGTTTGTGCGCATGTGGAAGAGAAACAAATAAGCGCAAAAGGTTGAAACTTATATGGGACCAACAATGAGCAAATTATGACCTACCAACCAAATTTCATTACATTTGAAATTGCTGGTTCGCAAATATTGAACGACAAACCGACAGACAGACACGGAACCAAAAATGTTCCCAGTTGCCTGAAACGGATTTCAGCCTTGAAATCTTTGAAATCGGAGACCCAAAAATTTTAGTTCTTCAGAACGATATTCCGTTACCTTCGGTAGCTCGGAAGCAAAAATATATTTAAACTAGCCGGTCTGAAAGTGGGCTCTGTGTGTAAATAATAATTCAAACAATATAATTAATACATATATCTTTATTGTTACATAATTCATATTTTAGTAAAAGTAGGTTATATTATTATTATTATTTTTTTGTTTTTTCCAATTATTCTATTTAATACTACCTTCAATTTTAGTTACAATGAGCCTATGTACCAAATTTTTGATCTTTAAATCTACTGGAACCTAAGATAATATTATCTGATTAAATCCAAGATAGTGGCCATATGTTGAAGTGGAAGTACCTTTAATTTTCTTCTTTAGCTACCATAGGTCTATGTACCAAATTTTAGATCTCTACGTCTGCTTGAAGCTGAGATAATAGAATGTGAATAAATACAAGATGGCGACTATAATTCAATATGGTGGCCATATATCGAAATCAAAATGGCCGCACTTTTCTATTTATGGTGCACTCTATCTATGTACCAAATTTCAAACCTCTATGTCATTGGTTCCTAAAGTGAGGGGCGCGCCCCCCAAGGGAGGCGTGAAGACAAGTAAAGGGGGCGTGGGACCTCGAGATCGAGATAGCTTGTAGTCCGAACGTCTAATACGATTATATAAAAATCGAAATATCAAACAAGTTGGAGAACCTTACTGACGAATTCAACAAATACGTTCCTAACAAATGTGATGACATACCTGTTAACTTGGAGTGCACCATCGGCCAAATTGACCCAAACCGGTCCCAAAGTTTTGCTCTAGTTTTGCGTCGTCGAGTTTGAGTTTTGCGACGGCTTCCTTATAGCGATTAATCACAAGTCAAAAGTGCACTCCAAGTTAACGCTGGAGTGCACCATCGGCCGATTTGACCGAAAAAGGTCTCAAAGTTTTGCACTAGTTTTGCGATGTTGAGTTTGAGTTTTGCGATTTTGCGACGGTTCAGAAAACGTCGGTCGATTTGACCCAAAAAGGTCTCAAAGTTTTGCACTAGTTTTGCGATGTTGAGTTTAAGTTTTGCGACGGCTTCCTTGTCGCGAGTAATCACAAGTCAAATGTGCACTGAGTTAACGATGACATGCACCATCGGTCGATTTGACCGAAAAAGGTCTCAAAGTTTACCACTAGTTTTGCGATGTTAAGTTTGAGATTTGCGACGGTTTCCTTAAAGTGATTAATCACAAGTCAAATGGGACACAAGGTTAACGCTAGAGAGCACTATCAGTCGATTTGACCAAAACTATTGCAATTCTTTGAGTCCTTTTTCGGTCAAATCGACCAAATGTACATCTTATCGTTAACTCAGTGCACATTTGACTTGTGATTAATCGCGACAAGGAAGCCGTCGCAAAACTTAAACTCAACATCGCAAAACTAGTGCAAAACTTTGAGACCTTTTTGGGTCAAATCGACCGACGTTTTCTGAACCGTCGCAAAATCGCAAAACTCAAACTCAACATCGCAAAACTAGTGCAAAACTTTGAGACCTTTTTCGGTCAAATCGGCCGATGGTGCACTCCAGCGTTAACTTGGAGTGCACTTTTGACTTGTGATTAATCGCTATAAGGAAGCCGTCGCAAAACTCAAACTCGACGACGCAAAACTAGAGCAAAACTTTGGGACCGGTTTGGGTCAATTTGGCCGATGGTGCACTCCAAGTTAACGGGTATGTCATCACATTTGTTAGGAACGTATTTGTTGAATTCGTCAGTAAGGTTCTCCAACTTGTTTGATATTTCGATTTTTATATAATCGTATTAGACGTTCGGACTACAAGCTATCTCGATCTCGAGGTCCCACGCCCCCTTTACTTGTCTTCACGCCTCCCTTGGGGGGCGCGCCCCTCACTTTAGGAACCAATGACATAGAGGTTTGAAATTTGGTACATAGATAGAGTGCACCATAAATAGAAAAGTGCGGCCATTTTGATTTCGATATATGGCCACCATATTGAATTATAGTCGCCATCTTGTATTTATTCACATTCTATTATCTCAGCTTCAAGCAGACGTAGAGATCTAAAATTTGGTACATAGACCTATGGTAGCTAAAGAAGAAAATTAAAGGTACTTCCACTTCAACATATGGCCACTATCTTGGATTTAATCAGATAATATTATCTTAGGTTCCAGTAGATTTAAAGATCAAAAATTTGGTACATAGGCTCATTGTAACTAAAATTGAAGGTAGTATTAAATAGAATAATTGGAAAAAACAAAAAAATAATAATAATAATATAACCTACTTTTACTAAAATATGAATTATGTAACAATAAAGATATATGTATTAATTATATTGTTTGAATTATTATTTACGCACAGAGCCCACTTTCAGACCGGCTAGTTTAAATATATTTTTGCTTCCGAGCTACCGAAGGTAACGGAATATCGTTCTGAAGAACTAAAATTTTTGGATTTCAAAGATTTCAAGGCTGAAATCCGTTTCA
>KZ651960.1:184844-195601 GCA_001010745.2 Gerris buenoi | reverse complement strand
AAAAAAAAAAAAAAAAAAAAAAAAAAAAAAAAAAAAAAAAAAAAAAAAAAAAAAAAAAAAAAAACTGTTTATACGATTTGGTTGTTGCAGTTTTATATTTGTTTATTAAATAAATGATAGGTGCGCGCTTAATTTTGGTGCTTGATGGAGGCTTTGTTTCTCCGACAAATGTTTAAATTTCTCCAACTTTATAAAATATTTACTGGATCAATGCCGCGCCGTTCCAACTTTTTGATTATTTTTATCAAGATATTTTTCTTAATTTGGTATTTTCTTTGCGAGGAAGCTATGTGCCACATTAATTGGCAGAGTATTTTACGAGGTATTACTAGTCGAGGAAGAGTATTTGTCACTAAAAAATAATTAAACGCTTAACCCCAAAAATTATTATCAAGAAAAATAGCGTTACGAGACTGAGTATGTGCGAGGGAGGTAGATCTGTTAAACCTTTGCAAGTGAAAGGATGCTTAAGCCAGCATTACTTGACTGCAACACTGTTTTAGTCAAAATATAGCTTTTAAATTTAATTTTAAGCTTGATCTTCGATCAGACAGACATACCACTGATTTTAGGTTTATTAATATTTCATGTACAACAACTCCATCTTCTACCAGTATAAAATCTTTGATAATTTTATTTATGAATTATAAACATATAATCTTTATGGTAAATCCAAAATAGTTTTATAATTATAAATAAAAAGAATCACTTTTATTGGTTAAAAGCGACATTTCTTTACTTAATTTGAGCATCTTCTAACCTGTAATTATATTTCAACAATTACAAACATTTATCTTTTTATTTCCATAAAAATGCAAGTATGGTGATACCCTCCAAAAAATACCCCCCTCTGTGAAGGAGGGGTCTTTCGAACCCGGGATAAGCTTTAAATATGGCTGCTGCACATGTTTCTAAAGCTAAAAGTTGTTTCCAAACCAAGTATTTCGCGTTACCACTTTAAACGTAAATGAAACCTTCCAGTCCTCTTTTTACTTTCTCAAATACGAAGTATACATAATATATACATAGACAAAAATGTAATATGATGTCAAAAATTCAATTTGGAGGATTTGCTGGATGTACTATGCACCTTTTGTAAGTTCCCCTTTTTAAAGGTACCACTTTTTAAAGGTATTAAGCTCTCCACGCTATACGTTTGCTATTCATAATAATTTACTACTTCATTTTGAAGTGGTACCAAAAAATTTCACTCAAATTATAGTTGTGTGACGAGGATAAGACCATTTTTTTCCCTATACGTAGTGTTCATGCGTGGCTGAACCCTTCAAACACTAGTCGGGTTATGTCTGCAGGAAGTGCCTAATAAACTAATAAACGCTATTTTGAGTTCCTGAGTAGAACAGTTTACTATTTACTCCACGAGTTTCACATGGGCTGAACAAATAGGCATATTTTGCAATATCCAGCAGGAAGTGGTTCGTCGCTAGCCCATATCGTCACCACTTCAGCCTCTCAACACTCTCCACTTACCAGCTGATTTATAATTTTTTTTATGGCCATACATTAATCAATTGATTCTAACATATTTCTTAATTTAACTTTATTTCATTATTTGTTTTTCCATATACCTCTGTATGACATATTTGCAAAATATATAGGTATATCTTTAAATTTCACCAGTGTAATGTTTGCTCTTTCCTTATTTTATAACCCCAGTCGTACCCAGGTTTAAGACCAGTTCCCCTGACACGTACATGCAGGAAAAAAGCTATCAAAATATCTATATAACTAGGTTCTTTTAATTTTGTAGGATTGGGTATTTATTTCAGGTAGGCACAAAATACACCAACAAAGACTCAGTGGGTTTTTACTATAGTTACAAATATTAAAATATTTCATATAAATCTCTTAAACAAATTACATAAACATCATAAAATATACTAAATTTAGCCATCCGGAATATGTAACTTTTAATATGGATGTTTATATAATAACCATTGAATTCGTTTATGGCTATCCAACTAATAATAATTATTATAATTTATACTAATTAAAAGTATTTAGACTTTATATAGATATAATTTGTTTTTAACTAGTCTTAACCAAATATAATAATCTTGAAAGAAATATAATATGAATGAATGATTACTATTCATTTTAACATGTAATATTCATGATGCAATAAAGGCCTCATTCTATATGGACAAGAGTTTTTGAATATTGCATGGGCTGGGTGAAAAGTCCAATTTGGCTCTACAATGGTCCTAGTAGGGTACACGTAATGAACGACAGTTTCTTAATGAAGCGTGTACTCACCTAACCATCTGTTTCAATCTATCAATCATAAGCTACAGAATGTTCACTTTGTCAAACAATTTTCAAATATACTTATAATTTTCCCTTTTCTGATTTAAGAAAATAATGAATGAATTACTGTAATAATTTCTAAAGTTATTTTTTCATTCATCCTTTCTTTGTAGCTATAGATTTTTTTTTTCTCTTGACTCTGTAATTCCAGTACCTATAAGTATTTAGTAATATCCTGCAAATTAGGGTTATATATAAGATTTTCATAGTGTAAAATCGGGTTAAAACTCATATTATGAATCTAAATAACAGTTTATTTGCCTAAAACCAAAAAAGTTTTTATATGCATCTTCTGTATACGTTTATCGAAATATATGAAGAATTACCAAATTATTAACAATTTTATATAAAAATAAAAATGTTTTCAAGCTATGTCGGCTATTAATATTAACATCAAAACAAACAAAAAATACGCATAACTCCCACAGCTTTTAAGCTAAAGTTTGAAACTTGGTAAGAAAAATCAGATCTAACAACCGGAAAATCATAAATTTGTAAAGTCATAAACCTCTTTTGCTGAGTGAGCAAAAATTTAACCTTCATCCGATATCACTAAAATTTGCACAATTATACCTCTCTATTAGGTAAACAAATTTCAATAAATATCTGCCACTATTTTGGTATTAATTGGTAAGGAAAAATTCAGAGAAGCCCCAAGTTGGTTTTTTAAAAAACTTATGAAAAAAAAAAAAAATCTTTTACTTTTTACTGTCTCATATGAAGAGTAATTATTGTGATGGAAAATTCAATTTTAAGATTTTATTGGATTTTCATGTTTTGAGGTCCCTTGAGTCCAAAAAATGGTTTTAAAAATTGTCTGGCAATAGTATGTCGTCTGTGTGTGCAGAAACCTGGAGTCTAAACGCTATGCTGATTTTGACGAAATTTGGCATACACGTTTAGAAAAATCATACCCCGAGGTGAAATCGAGAAATAAATTTTAGTTCCAAATTTGGGGGCTCTAATCTCCAAGAACTCAAATAAAAAATAAAATCTCGATAACGCTTCGGAGGATTTTGATAAAAAAAATTCTAAAATGTGGTCCATTTAATCTAATGATATAAGCCGTTTTCCCGGGGAAAAAATATGAACTCGCATATGAGAAAGTTTGCCAGAGTTGTCTCGGATCGATGTTTTTTTTAATGATTATTTATCGTCCTAAAAATAAAATAGACCATCTTTTGCACAATAAAAAGCCTCTTTCCTGCAATTCACAGGGTATTTTATTCTTTAGTGGAATGTGCAAAGTATAATATTGGTCCAGTCCTAGATGATATGTGTGTGTTTGTTGTGGATACACATACTATAGATCAGCAATCTTAAAGCCAACAATATTTCGTCCCCCCCCCCCCTCCCCGAGTAAAGGGCAAGAAGTCACATACAATTTCTCTCGTTTCTCCCGAAAGGAATCATTTTTATAGTAACAAATGGAAATGTTATGAACAATGGAAGAGTAATTATAGTAAGAATTGTATCGGACAGATATTGCAAAAATATTGAACCGATTATTCAAAGGGAGTATATACATATCTTTGTTCTAATATTATATAATTTGGCCTTTATCCTAGGATTAAAGAATTACAAATGACAAATATATTTTTTTGGCAATAATCTTTTGTTATTTATTGGACCATTGCGTTTGTATATCTCTTTACTCAAAAGGAAGTTCTCAAATTAAAAAAGTGAAAATTAGTTGTGTAATCTAATTTCCTTTTTATTCTTAATATTGGCTTTAATTTTTGTATTGAGGAATAAAAAATATAATTTATACATTTCCTGACAATATCCTGAGATCTTCTGCTGTACTACGGTAATAAACGTTAAACTGTAGAAATCTCATTATAATTAGACTTATAACTGTGGGAAGGACTTTTTAAAAGTACCTTAGAGATCAAAAGATACAAACAGCAGAAACAAAAATATTAAAAATTTTAATAATCTGACATTATTTGATATTACTACACAGATGTTATAAACCTGTTTTTTCTTTGTTTTAGTTTTTTTGTTTTGGTTTTTATCTTCTTCTTTCATTATTTTTTTTTTTAACTTTTTGTCCAGAACAACTCATCATGAATTATGAATAAAAAAAAAAACTTTCTCTATTTAATCACAAGTGTATAATTTTTACAAACAGAGGTAAGTTTATACTACCATATATAACCAAATATTATACCAATTAATACGGGTATTATAAATATTGGCCAGAATACACTTTCTTACACAAACACATTTCTTCTTAATTTTTTCAGAGTCTTCATTATAGATTTTAATATTATTTTTATTTTATCTTGTTAGCCAAAATAGCCGGAAGAGTTTTTGTGAAGTTTTATAGTCGTCTCCTAATACGAGTATTATAGGGTATAAACCTTAACATCTCCTTGGTGTAATGTTTATTCTAAATTTTTATCGAAATTGCTTTAGTAGATTAGACTACATGCTCCCACCATACTGAACACAGAACACAGAGTTCATACCATATTCAGTTAATTTTAAAATAACTTATTTTTAAATAATTCAAATTACAATTATCAATAACTACGGAAGACATACAGAGAAAAATAGAGTCCCGGTGCGGGGGTCTATTTTTCTCTGTATGTCTCCCGTAGTTATATTATTGATAATTGTAATTTGAATTATTTAAAATTTAATCTTTCGGTAGTAAGAAAACTACCAAAAACTTAAAAAATTGAATAACTTATTTTTGAACTCACACTTGCTGAGCATCAATCGAAAACGTGGAGCCAATTATAATTTTTGTTTGCATTCTTAGTTTTTTTTTAAAAGCCATAATAGCCAAAATGTAAAGAAAACAGCAATTATTGAAATAATTTGAGATAAGAAAGAAGAGAACTCTAAAAGTTCTTAATATATTTATTTATACAATTTAAAAATACTTTGGATCGTCTTATGACTAGTTATAGGATATCATTATTATAGGATATCATCTAATATTAAGAATCAGAAGTGTTGTTCTTAACATATCTTGGGTCACTAAAATGAAAAATTGGATTTTTTATCAACAATATCTCGACAACGGTATGTCTCACTTCAAACATGCATAGGACCTTTTTTGTGGAGAATTGTGTGATAAATATTTTTGTTAATGACACTTCTCTTCAAAAAAAAATAAACAGTTTTGCGTAAAAAGTGAAAAATAAGTCAATTTTGAACTTTAAGAGGGGGTAGGGGGAGAAGCACAAGGGGTAGAAGCGGGGTCTTTTGAGAAAATGTACCTCTTATCATGGTCTATCATCAGGAAAAAATCCAGCTTTCCCCTAATTTGTTGCGAATAAAATCCATTATTGACTGGGCTATATCGCAATTCTTTCTCTCTATGTATTCTATGCACATAAGAAGGTTAAACTACTGGAACAAAAAAGACTATTCCTAATATTGAAAATGATACATCAAAAAAAATAAACGATAATCAAAAAAAACTTTCTCCTATAGATATTGATACTGTTACTGTATTTAAATCCCATAAACTCATTTAATTGATTTACTTTTAAACATATATTTAAAAAGTTTTCAACAGGTGTTGTTTACTTTTTGTTTTTGATTTTCAACAAAATCAGATTTATTTTTATCAATATCTCGAAAACCTGATTTTTTGCCTTGGAAAATTGCATATAGGCCATTATTCGTATTTAAATGGACTATAATCTTCGAAATTTGAACTTACTATCGTACAAAAACTGTTTTCGATCATTTTCTTACGTCTTCACAGTTTTTGAGGAAGAAACGCCCCTAAATTTAGAGATATAATTTATTTATCGATTATTCGCTGGGAATCATTTTTCTGGACCTTATAATTATATCAAAATCGGCCCAGTAGTTAATTGGCAGACGACAATCCGACATTTTTTAAGAACCAGTTAGTTTGTTTTTAGGGGATCCAAGCCGGTTTTAAAATTGTGTTGTAGATGAGGAGTTTATTACTCAATGTACTTTTGGATATATACAATGTAGAAGACAAAGCAGCAACTTGTAGGGTATTGAGATTTATGTAGGTTTAGTCTTAGTGTGATGTTGCCAGGTAATTCGTTAATCAAGGTGAAGGCCAAGGTAACGGACGGGGTCTATGATGAAGAGTAAAAGTGACATGATTACTTTTCTTTTCGTTAATCCAGAACCTCCACTTTTTATCCAAGGTTCGAGAAGAAAGTGACTTTGGGTGTTATTAGATTATAACGATGAATTTCGAACTTTTCTTGATTAGTAGGCATATTTTCATTTGATATTTTGTTTTAAAATAGATAAATTTATTTATTCAAATTGTTTTGATTAATAATTATCTAAAGAAGTTAAATATAGGAATGCTATTGAGTGCTTTGCCATAAAGTATATACTTGTATTAATGCTATTAACCTATTTTAAATGGAGATTTTACAGAAAATATTTTAAATATTTCTTTTTTCTACCGTTTAACTTCCTGTTGTACCCGAAATTTCACTGACGCTTGATTTTACTTGACCTCAAGCCAAAATCTTAATCCTTTTTTAACGGTAGATTGACAAATCTGTTTAAAAAAGGTTTTTAAAACCCACTTCATAAAATCGCGATCCAATTACTAAAATTTAGTAGATTGTGGTTGATATCATTATACAGTAAACATTTTTCTTATTTAGAATAGGACCAAAATTTCGCAAAAAGTGAGATAGAAAAGTAATATGATTTCAAAATCATACTTACTTTAAATCATGGAGAGGTAGCGTAGCCGCGGTGGTTAAACCACCTCTGAATCATTGAGTGGAACGAGATGGGGTTCGATTCCTTCGGCGGTACAATGTACATTGTATGATGTGTGAAGTGGCTGCAACTCTCTACCGCGGGGCGTACAAAGGGCCTAAGTAATGGCCTAATTGCAAGGTTCGAACATGTGGTTCGTTCTACACGTTCTAGTAGCAAGTACTAGACTACTACTACTACTACTTTAAATCATTACTTTTTAAAAACTGAGTTGAACATTGTGAACTAACATTCAATAAATTAATAAATATAAGTAAAGAAAACGGTTTTATATCGTTACAAATGTATAATATAGATATATTTGGTAAGAGTGTTGTAAAGTACCATCAAGTATTGCAAAGGAACCTTGAGGTTTAAATCGACTTGAAAAGACAAGTACTTAACTTGTCCACATGACTGCAATGATGTACCAGTTAACCAGGTAAAGCGTAATTAAGAGTACATAGAGACGATAGGCTACTCTAAAGGTGGTTTCCTTGGCTTGTTGTGAAGGATTATTCTCCGAGCTGCGAGAGCAAGTTGAGGCATTCTAGGAGTAAGTGGTTCAAGGCTGGAGTAGACACTGAGCTACACAGAACTTTTTCTCACTTGGACCTTCGCTTCGTGCATAACTCGATCACCCTATAAAATCTAACACGTACATTGTATCAAAGCAATCAGGAAATCATTTTTAAAAGAACCTGTAGATAATAATAGACAAGAGAAAAACACCCACTGCAAAAAAGAAATTAATTTATTTTTACTTAAATTATAGATATTATATAGCACCTTTGAAATGAGAGCGGAACACCAAATAGAACATTTAATACTCTTGTCATAGCACGACAATATCATACAGTGACCTCAATTAGTTAAACTCAACCTAATTTTCTGATAAATTTATGTAAATTAATAATTAAAATTATTTTATTTTCTACAAAAGTTAACTTTATTCACAATATTAAATTTTTATAAAATATATTTAGACAAATATAATATTACGTGGATATAAAAATCAGCTCATTAGTGTGGCACATAGCTAACTTAAGTGTGGTTAAAATATTACCTGTTTCGATGCCCGCAGTGGGAGAACACATATTGCTATTCAATAAATGTGTACAGAGGGTTAAAATTAATGTGAGACTATCTTTAGTCTACTTCTGACAAAACATTCATTTCCATCTGCACACATTTAATATTTAATAAGTTTAGACGTGACCCCACTGGAAATCAAAACAGGAGCAACCAAACTTTTAATTCCAACTAGTCACATTATTTTATAGTCGTGTGACCATTCATCCACAATAGGACACGAGGAAGCTATGTGCCACACAATTTTTTAGAGGTGGTTAGATAGTGCGTTCGACATTAAATGAAGCTCCGTTCTCTGACTCATTTGGAGAGACAGGAAAATTTTATTTAAATTTTAACAATAAATAACTTGGAAGTTACTTATGCAAAGCCTATCACTGACATTGTACATTCTCCAACAATCTGAAAGGAAAGAAAGATAGTTCCATATTTCAGCTTGTAATAGAATTATAGTTATTTACGCACCAAGGGAGTGCACCCTGAGCGATGAAGTTATAACGTTCACTCTCGAGGCGAAGCCGAGAGAGTTAATTATCGCGAGGGTGCAAGTGAATTTTACTCCCGAGGTACGTACAAGATTTTACCTTCAGAAGGGAGAAAAAAATAATTGAATAAGATGTTAATTTTAAAGTATTTTATGTTAAAAAAGTAAACATTTTTATATTTAAACAAATTGATATATACTAATAATTCACCAGATAAGTTTAATCTTGTTAAAATTAAATTATAGATAGTAATTATTTGAATTTCTATGCTAGGATAAATGGGAGATCAGTTGGTAGCTGAGTTGTGTATTGACAACTAACGTATAATCATCCATATGAGTAGATCTACATTTAGAAATAATGATTTCTCTTTTAACTTTTAGTTTGTTTAACTGATGAGTCATCATGACAAACGTCGTGAAGGATATGAGTGAAGATGGCATTATAGATTTAGACAATAAACAATAGTTAATAAATGAAATGTGTATTAGCACCAAGCTTAATTACTTGTGCTTATCACTTGGGCAACACTGGAGGGAATCATGAGAGTTCATGATTCCCTCCTTTATCATTACTCCCTGTTGAGCGGTGCAGTGAGCTACTTTCCTCCCTGTAAACTAGGGAGAAAAGTTCACTTTTTCTCCCCGCTGGAGGTAAAAAACTTTTTCTTCTCATCGACTCTAAGTATAGCGCGTTTCGTAGTGAAGCATAACAAGAATTGCAATATAAAGTTTAAAATTAAAGTATCACATTAATTCAAAGGAAAATAATTTACCAATGAAAGCAGTGAAATAGTGACCTGAAGTCTAGGTCGAATTTTTGATAGGTTTAGGTTTCATGGTTAGTATGACATTTTGGTTTAAATAAGGTGTAGAATTCCTTCTCACGTCTCAGGTTTCAGGTGGTTTAATACTTCCTGACACTCTGTATTAATATTTAATTTAACTGAATCTTAACATTCACCAGCTGGAAAACTAGTTCTACCTTGAGATAAGTGATAGTATTGGACAAGTCCAATAATCCTTTATGTTACTCAACATTAATTGTTTTAAATTATTTGTACATACTGTAATTTAACAATTTAACAATTAATAAATGTTTAAAAATGGTAACACGACCATAACTTTAAATTAGTTTAAAACTTTAAATTAGTTGACGATTAAAATATAAAATATACGATTTTAACTAAATTAAGTTAAGTTTTGATCTTAATAATTACGATATATTGTAAACAAACAGTGTTAGACCAAACATTTTATTTCAATAGCCAAACTTAGACAAAAAAAAAGAAAAGAAGGAAATATTAAATCTATTAGTAAAATAGTCTGCTGATTAGAATGGTACACAGCATCCTTGCGTTCTATAACGCACTTAACTATAATCGTCTATTTAATTTAATTGCAAAGAACAAATTATAACAGTTATTAAACACATTCATAAGTTTTCGTTGTTTTTCATTAATTAGTTTTAGTTGTTTCTCTAAATATTAGTTAATTAATA
This sequence comes from Gerris buenoi, assembly GCA_001010745.2. Classification (NCBI taxonomy): domain Eukaryota; kingdom Metazoa; phylum Arthropoda; class Insecta; order Hemiptera; family Gerridae; genus Gerris; species Gerris buenoi. Next base: position 185,468 of record KZ651960.1, on the reverse strand, counting down.
ATAACACATAATTTTTGTTGTATCCTACACTACACAATTATTTTTTTATTTAAAAGCAAACAAATAAATTTGCGTCTCTGCCGTTTAAAAATTACTGTAACACTTTACATGTGTGGTAAATATAAAGTTATCGAAAGATAACAGATAATAATATCTCTTACTTTCAGAAAGTTAAACCCTTATAGTCCAGGAGATAGCGTGCAAAAAAATGTCTGACTAACATCAAGCAAGAATTTTGAGTATGAGTTATTTTTTCCTTGTCCACAACGAATATGTGGTCGGCAAAGTTAGCCCGCGGGACATAGCTTGTCTACAAGCTGTTAAAGTGGTATACATTTCATCCTGTTGATGACAAACTAACATCAAGCTAATTTTTTATTTTAATCGTTGTTTAGACCATAACAATTACAGAAAACTAATTGTCCACCAAAAATCATGGGACATGGCTCGTGTCCACCACTTTAAAGTTGTAGTAATTTTACCTATCAAGTGACTAACTAACATCAACTTGATTTTTGGTATACTGACTAATTTTTTGCTCAGGATCATGAAAATCATATTGTCCACCACCCAGGACGGGACATGGCCGCTCTCCACCGGTCTGAACATGTATAAATAAAAAAA
>KZ651960.1:141539-163166 GCA_001010745.2 Gerris buenoi | reverse complement strand
TGTGACAACCAGAAATATGTGGTAATCCGTAAAAAAAAAAAAGATAAAAAAAAAAAAAGATAAAAAAATAATAATAATAAAATAAAGTAAAGGAAGCTTTAACCATTACAAAACTTTCTCATTTTAAACGCTAATTAATAATCAAGTTTTTTTTGGGTGATCTACATACAAGCAATAAAACTATCGAGTAATAAATAGTAATTCGAAATGTAAAATGCTTTCCTTTAATATTCCTTACTTAGATTTTTATCATAAACGCAGGACACTAATCTTCAGAATGTAAAATATATTTATAAAAATAAAATTAGCTTGTAATGGAGAATTATTCTGATACATATAAATAAAAATGTGTATTAAAGTAAGTATACATATAAAAACAATGATATTAATTATATTGGGTAATAGCCTCTACTTTAGATAAACTCCAAGGGTATGACTTATTACTACCCATACAATTTGTAAAACATATAAAATTAAAAATTCAAGTAGCAGTTACTCAGTTATTATTTTAATTGGTTAGAAATTATTTGTTTGTTTATAATTTTACATAAATTAAGTTATCTTACTAAATTTTAACAAAACATATTTATACTGTTGCATTACTTAATTATTTAGCTATGATTATTATATTAATGTCTGTTCGATTGATTAGTACGCTGTGTATTGGAAGCAATCCTTTTCAGAAGGACAGCCCACATGTTTGTTTATTTTTAAATAAAGTGTTTTCTCTTAAGCCTTGTAGTGGGATTTTAATTCTTAGTTCTAAGAAGAAATTTGAGTATATAATTTGTAGATTTGAATTATTAAGACATAAAATTATGAATTGACAGTGATGATAGTTATTTTATCATTTGTTAAAATAAAAATTAACTAATTATATCCCTATTCTGGTTAAATCCTCAAATTTATTCTTTTGAATATCCTATTTTTTACTTTTCTTACCTTAAAGAAGAAGTATTGTTTTAACCAAAAAAATTTTTAAAAAAACCGAGATTTCAACGGAATTATCCGTGTTGAGAGTTTTCAAGACGATTTGAGAGGTTTATAGCTGGATGTCTGTCTGTCTGCATCACGAATAACTCACACAGTTTTCAAGCTAGAGAGTTGAAACTTTTTATTATACTTCCTTAGATATTGTTGTGTGCTAAAATCGTTTTAAAAACACATTTTCTGTAGTTGAATGAGTAATGAGTCAGTAAAAAGTTGTAAAACATCGATAGATTTCCATCACGCTGGAATTTACACCAATTATAATTGGTGTAAATTTCAGCGTGATGGAAATCTATCAATGTTTTACAAATTTTTACTGACACATTACTCATTATTAGTCCAGGAGATAGCGTGCAAAAAAGTTTCTGATTAACAACACGCCAAAATTTTGTGTAGAAGTAAATCTTTTGATGCCTTTTACGAATATTAGTTCGGCTAAGTTCGTCTGTGGGACATAGCTTGGCAATTGTCTTTTGGGAAAAACAACCCGGTGTGGTGGAGAGCGGCCATGCCCCACCCTTTATGGTGGCCAGTTTGATTTTTATGATCTTGATTACAAAATTAGTTAGTAGACCGAAAATCGAGTTAATTATAGTTTGTCCCTTGATGGGTCACTTTGATTTGGATTAATATTTAAGTAACTAATTTATCGAGTGGCAAACACCTTCAGCATAATTGTTGGTCTTCTAACTAATTTTGTACTCAGGATCATCAAATTGTCCACCATAGTAATGGTCCACCATAAAGGGTGGACCTTTACTATCCACCGGTTTTTTTTTTGTTTTTTTTTAAAGAAGCCTATTGCATAAGCCTTTGCCTCGTAGACAAACTTAGCCGCCCACATAATTCTTAAAAGGCAGCAAAAGATTAAACTACACACAAAATTCTAGCTTCATGTTAGTCAGACACTTTTTTTCACGCTATCTCCTGGACTATACGTAAAGAAGTATAATTGCTGCAAATTAATTGAATTCAGTGGAAATGTTTTCGTGTAAAGATAAGACAAACGTTTCTACTGAATAGCGTCAAATATCAAAACTAACTTTATAGTGGTATAATAGGTGCAAATTTCAGCGCAATAGAAAATTTATCGATTTTTTTACGAATTTTTGAAATGTTTCATACTCAGCAAAATGGGTCAATGACGTTTTATAAATTGCATTTTTTATGTTTCATAACATAAACACTTTTGTATTATTTTATTGTTATTAAATCTGATTTCATATTTGATTCTAACATATTGAAATATAAATAATATTTTGAGGTTAGTTCTAAGACTCTATCTCCAATCTTATTTTCCGGCAACCTTTCATATTTATTACCAACTATAAATAAATTGGTTTTATTATTTATAGTTGTTTCTTTATTGGTATTTCATGCTTAAGATGACATTCTTGTTTATCCCCACCATCTTAAGTCGGACATTTAACGACTGCGCATCCGGAACCTTGGCCCTCCGAGATTATCGCTTTGTAGTCGTGAAAGGTCTTACCACCAGATGGTGAACGAAATATTTTATTTTATTCCTTCTTTTATAATAATAATCTCTTAATTTAATGTGATATCGATTTAGGAATATATATTGATTGAATATTTAAAATCTCTACACCTCTAGAAACTACCATTTAAAAAAGTTATGTGATATTAGTTCTCCGACCGGTTTTTAAAAAATCGTAAAATAACTTGCACTCCATTCTTACTAATACTTAAACCAGCAGATGATTTACTTTAACTACTTAGTTATTTTTAAGCCCATTATATTTATTCTTACCTGCGCCATTTTAAACAAGTACGTACACACACACTTCTATATTAAAAACATATATGTTTATAATGTCTACGTGTGAGTGGAATTTTTATGGATATAATAAAATGGCGATATACCTTCTTTATAATTCCCATTCGATATAGATTTAATTTATTATTATAATATAAACATTCCATTTTTAAATTATTAAGACAGGTAAACGAGGAAGAAAAAAAATAAATCATGGGAAAAAGAGAAAGTATCTCATGAGGAATGATTCAACTTATATTGATAGATCTACCATAAAAGATGGAGCTGTTAATTCTATTGATCTCTGCATAATTATGCAGTGTGGGTTGAGGATGCATCATTGCATAAACTTCAAAGTACAGGAGCAAGGCAAGTAAAGGAATGAAGCAACGCAACATGCGACTTCTTAGCAATAAATTATTGGAAATCAGTACGTGACAATCACTGAAGAACATTGAATTCAAATAACGCAGAATGCAATAGTAATTTAACTAATTCGATTGAAGGAACGCAAACAGAACCTTCCATAATAATTTTAACATTACAGGAAGAAGCCTTTGATTTTATGATTTAGTTTCTATAATTGTTGATATTTTTACTACGTTTTTAATAGCTTTCTTTCTTGTTTGTTTGTCCAGTACAAATCTTGCAATCGAACTAACTAACTTCCCAAGTAACTAGACATTTGAAACTTTTAGAATAGCTCAGAACACGATGAAAATATAATATTTTAATACTTTTAGCCATCCTTCAGCAGATTTTTTTTTTTTTTTTAGCAAATTTTGCTGTATGGAANAAATATGCGCATGCGCAATTCAAAAAAAGAGGCAAACTCAAAAATTTATATTTTTTTAATTTTCGAGTGAGGTATCAAATGAAAGCTGCTGAATATTAGGTTACAAATATATGAATACTTTTTTAAATTTTGCTTTCCTCATTGGTCAAATAAATCAAAATATACCCAAAATTTCTCCTCCTCAACATCTATATAATGACTGGTCCTAAAATTTCGAAATAAATCATGTTAATACCCTCTTGTGGGGTGATGCAAATTCCGGGAGTGCATTCCAAATTTTCAAAAATTGCCAATTTTAGGCGCGAAAAATGCACCCAACATTTTTTTTTTTTTTAAATTTTGAATTGGTTATCAAATGGAAGCAGCTGAAAAGTAGGTTACAAATATATATATGCCTTTTTGAATTTTGCACTCCTTATTGGGCAAATATATCATAATATACCAAAAAAATATACCCCAACCACTATGTAACGTCTGGTCCTAAAATTTCGAAATAATTCATGCTAATAGGGTAGGGCGGGGCTAGCTGAGCACTTTTTTATATAATCTATAATAACTCCTAAACGGTTCATCGGATTTACTTGGTTCCTTCAATGTTAGATCAGTAATTTACCCTTCTTTAAATGTCTTCAGAAAATAAAATTATCTCAGATCTGGTCAAGCGATGCGTTCTCCTTCCTCGTATCCTTCTTTTCTTCATTTGAAGTATTTTTGTGAAATGCGTAGTTTCAGAGATATTTAAATTGTCCAACTTACCCCTATGCAACTATCCCCGCCCTACCCTATCTTATAATGAAATTACGGATTTTTTGCTCATAGTAAATATTAGTGAAATTATTAGTCTCTTAACTGCGATTTACAAGGTATTTTATTCATAATAATGATATGAATGATGTACAACATATGTATATGTTTAGTCCTGATCCTCAACTACTATAGGATGTGGAAACGAAACTATTGAGGATTTTTATTATATTTCCTGGCCTACATGATAATAGGGCGATAATTTCATTCAACACTTACTCTAGATTCTAGATGACTTAAGTGATTTTTTTTACAAGATATGTGGCGGCAAACTACTGACTAAAAATAAAATTGACCAATTGTGTTCTGGGATAGTTGTAAAGATATTGTTTGCTGAACATTTTAAACTTCAGAAAAAAACTCTAGCTAGCTATACTAATTCAGTTGGGGGATAGAAATGCAAATATATTTAAAACTGTATTGCTTAGATAAAATATGTACAAGATGTACACATTATTTTATTATTTTTTTTTTTTTAATATAGACGATTATATCTTTGTTATATAATAAATTTTTAAATGTGATATTCTTATTCTTTAGGTCTTCAGGAATGAAAAAGGTTGAAAGACTCTTTAACTACTATTGTGAAGGTTACTCAAATAGTAGATTGTTCTTCCTCCAAAAAAAACAACAAAAAATGTAATTTTCTTAATCATATTCAAGGTCTGAAGATGCCTAGGTATGGGCGAAATTTAGCCAAACAGTTTTTGTAAATGAAAATATTTTTATTTTTATTTTCAACCTTTTTCATTCCTGAAGACCTAAAGGATAAGAATATCAAAATACAATAATAAAGGATCAACCAAAGAAAATTGACAATGAATTTTTAAAGAAATAGCATGAACTGTCTCTCCACGTAAATTGAAAACTTATAAACTTAACAAAGCATATTTAGCCTTCATCAGTGCCAAAATGTGAGTCTTTCACTAGTAATNAACCACAGGAAGGTATAAATCTGAAATGGTCCAAATCGGTACACAGGGGTACGGGGTACGGAGTACAAAAGTTTTCTCCTGAATAGCTGTGCTGATCCGCACAAAATTCGGTACGGACATAGTAACCAACCACAGGAAGGTATAAATCTGAAATGGTCCAAATTGGTACACAGGGGTACGGGGTACAAAAGTTAAAATAGTATATGCCCTTCAAGGTGCATGGCATGTCATTGGAAAGCGCTTTAAGAATACAGTTATTGTTGTTATGTCATATTTTCATTTATGAGGGGTTATTGGTAAAATAGAAAAAAATAAAATAAATAAATAAATATGGTTAAAACGCACGCTCAGCTCAATATTGCAAGCATTGCACACCTAGTATAGTATTCTTTAATTATATACAACAATGCCAATAATTATCAACATTACATATTCAACAGAAAATTTTAAAACGTAGGGTAGGGCGGGGCTAGTTGAGCACTTTTTTGTTTAATCTATAATAACTCCTAAACGGTTCATCGGATTTACTTGGTTCCTTCAATGTTAGATCAGTAATTTACCCTTCTTTAAATGTCTTAATAAAAATAAAATTATCTCAGATCTGGTTTAGAAAATATTAACATTAATGCGAGAAATGTTCAAGTTGATCAACCTGCCCCATGGCTGGGGTAAGTTGAGCAAGGGTATGGGGCAAGTTGAGCAATGGAAAGAATAGGTCTAATAGTGTTATGGAAATTGCTTAAAACTACAATTAAACATTATTAATAATCAAATATATGTTTTTTAAGATTTTGCGATTTTACAGCTTCACTTGACTGTTGACTTATTTGACGTTTTTCTTTTACAAGTCTGCATCCTAAAATGAAATGTAGGGCATTTAACTTTTTTTTACAATTATTTTACAAATTGTTATTGAAAAGTATAAAAAGGCACGACTATAACGGTCTGCCATCCTAAAACAAGAGTCTGTATAGTATTTGTAAAAAATAATAAACATTTAACTTTTTTAGTGGTATAGGAGTGAAGTTGAGCATGCCTGCCCAACTAACCCCGACTAGACTTTTAGATAAAAAGTTAGGTTATGAAAAAAATGGGTTGACTTGGGACTAAATTGCTAATTATAATCAAAAGTATAATAAATACATAAAATATCAACACTTTCATGATTGCATTTGGTTGTTTTAGTACGAGTCTAGGAGAAAAATAGAGATTGTCAATTTTTTTACTTTTTACTATAAAAGTTAAAAAATGTTTTTGTTATCCATGAAGGTCAAGCGATGCGTTCTCCTTCCTCGTATCCTTCTTTTCTTCATTTGAAGTATTTTTGTGAAATGCGTAGTTTCAGAGATATTTAAATTGTCCAACTTACCCCTATGCAACTATCCCCGCCCTACCCTATCTTATAATGAAATTACGGATTTTTTGCTCATAGTAAATATTAGTGAAATTATTAGTCTCTTAACTGCGATTTACGAGGTATTTTATTCATAATAATGATATGAATGATGTACAACATATGTATATGTTTAGTCCTGATCCTCAACTACTATAGGATGTGGAAACGAAACTATTGAGGATTTTTATTATATTTCCTGGCCTACATGATAATAGGGCGATAATTTCATTCAACACTTACTCTAGATTCTAGATGACTTAAGTGATTTTTTTTACAAGATATGTGGCGGCAAACTACTGACTAAAAATAAAATTGACCAATTGTGTTCTGGGATAGTTGTAAAGATATTGTTTGCTGTACATTTTAAACTTCAGAAAAAAAACTCCAGCTAGCTATACTAATTCAGTTGGGTGATAGAAATGCAAATATAATTTAAAACTGTATTGCTTACATAAAATATGTACAAGATGTACACATTATTTTTTTAAATATATAGGAGTATATCTTTGTTTTATAATAAATTTTTAAAGAAATAGCATGAACTGTCTCTCCACGTAAATTGAAAACTTATATTAAATATATAAAAAGTATATTTAGCCTTCATCAGTGCCAAAATGTGAGTCTTTCACTAGTAATTCATATTATAATGTAAATCAATACTTCCACATTTCAACACTGATATGTTCTTATAAAGGCTGAACGCTGCTTTCTTTAATATAAAGTTTACAATACGTCGAAAGACAGTTTATGTAATTCCTTTAAGATGGTTTCCATAGACGCTCCCATATTTAATTTTTTGTTATCACGTGGTTGCTCTAATAATTTTGAGCAAGGCAAGAATGTATATAAAAGATCAAACCATATTGAACCGTTGAAGTGTAGAAATACGATACACTTTGGTATGTCGCCTTCTGGAACAAAAAATGCTTAATATCATTCCTGACGTTTCGAAATAATTGGAAGCTTCATATTGATTTCTTATCCTCTCCATCACGGGCTCTCCGTAATACCTTACTACTGAACTTTAACTCCGCAACTCTAAGGTTCCGCTCGAGGTTGACATTACACGAGTGGATTATAAAAAGTACAATGTTGTCTTCACTTCTATGTAATTCCTCCCAGGATCTGGCGATAATTATAAAGATTCAACAAACTGTATGTTATAAGAATAATCTATTCTACTCATTATTTCATGGTCTGCACGACTTATAGTATTTAAATCCATTAAATATAATTAAAAGCAAGCAATAATAAGTACCAACTCTGGCAATTAATAAATCGTGCCTCATAAATCGAATTGTTGCTCCTAAAATATGAATGCTAGAATAATGATATTATTATCGTTGCGTTGGAAAGCTTAGAAAATTTCCTAAAAGAAAAGTAATCTTAATTCCTTTAATTCAGATTAGCATTTGCTGAGTACTCAATTTTATCGAAATGGCAAAAACTGGTAAAAACACATCAACAATGTAATACCGTGATTATGCGTCACTCTTGCGTGGCGCATCCCTTGGTGTCTCTCACTAACACTAATTGTATACCTTATTGCAGTTGCATAATATCACGGTATTACATTGTTGATATATANTTTTATTTTTTTTTTTCAATTTATAAAATAAAACAAATTGTGGGCGTCATCGGCCGCCCCCTGAGTTTGGCCGCCACAGGCGGCCGCCTGCCCCGCCTGTGCGTAGCGCCGGCGCTGAAGATATTTAAATGTGGATCATAAATATATTTCTCGTTTTTAAAAATGGTCGCCATTACCCCTAAAAGAACCATATAAGTTCATACTTAAGATGCTAAAAGATAATACATGTGTGCAACTTTTTTTTACATATTTTGGGAAAAAAAACAATTATGTAGGATATATGCATTTTTTTATGACCCTTTAAGTAGCTTGCTGGCAAGCACTTGACGGGATTTTTTGAATATGTATTGTTGAAGTATTATACAAAATAAATTGAAATATAGAGTTATCAATTTCTCGTTTTGGGATTTGCAATGGTATAGTTATAGAGGGATACAATTTTGCAAAATTCTTGATTAGTATTATAAAAACATATATTAAAACAGGTCTTAGTACATTTCGTTGTATAGCTCTCAGTCATATAATCCATTTACTAACTTTTTTAGCGACTTTTTTATGTTTATTACCATAAACAATGTTGTGAGCAGATATAAATTCAACAAAACAAAGAAAAAAGGCCAGTCATGCACCATGACTTAATGAGAGAATTTTCAAAGAAATCTGCGTATTATTGGCTTATGATAATATAGGAAATTTTTGGTTTAGACTTAGGATGGGTGAAAAAAAATCCCCTAAAGTAGACTTAGTTTTGTTACTTCATCACTAATCATGGCTACAACTAATAAGTAAGTTATAGTAAATTTTACCTCTAGAATGCATAAAAAAAAACAACGCATTTTTAGAGGCTATATTTTCCATAAATTTTCTTGCGCGGATTCTCAGGTGTTTCGGCTCAGGAAAATGTGCGTGTGCACCTCTGCAATCAATGTTAATATTTTCTGCACTACTAATTTGCTTCCAAGAGCTTTTTTCATTTGTACTACTAAAGTTTTTTTTCAAATTCCCTCTACATCTTATATTAAAATAAAACCTTATATTAAAATAAACCTTATATTAAAATAAAATCTTATATTAAAATAATATTAAATAAAACCTATGTAGTTTAATCAGGCTTATGTCACTTTTATGTGTTTAATCACTTTTATGTCTAATTATTACGCTATAATGACAATGACTGAAGAAATAAGTGATTCGCGGTATTACAGTCTCCTTTTGTATCGTCTCTAATCCAGGGAAAGTTTTTAAAAACTTTAACTATGTAATCTAATATAATATGAATATTTTAAACTAATAAGAAACAACCATCTAACTCGTACATTTCTATACTCATACATATTATACTCATCTTGCAGCTTGCATAATAATGACTTAAACTTGCCAATGAAAAAATAAGAAAGTTTATGAATCATGTATAGGAAGCCTGTTCAAGACTTGTTTCAACTTATCCAAGTGTCGTTTTAGTTAATTAAAAGAATGTATTATTTAATTCAATCTCTATCCTTATTCTATCGCATTTTAAGTTTACCTAATCATTATTTAAATTAACTTTATTAGTTTGACAGGATTGGTAGATTAATTTTTATGCAATATTACTATTGCAGAATTTCTTAAATGGCGTAGAAGATCATTTTAAAAGTTCGCGGAAGGCTACTCGTGTTCTAATGTTAATTATAGAAATAGAACAACTACACATTTTGTTGCGGGGCTGAATCGAAGCTGCCGATTCAGTCCCTTAACAAAGACGCGAATCATCGAGTCCTGGTGTGGACTAGCCTATAAGAGACATTCTCAATATACTGATATTTTACTTTCTCATTTGGATAGTTTATAAAAAGAGCGCGACTAGTGATGCAGTAAAAATTCAATTTTGTTAAGGCGGACATAATATCACTATGGAATTATAGCAACAAACCTATCTCTATTAGAAAACCTTGACCCCTCTTCACCTACCACGAGATGGATAAATAAGGCTATGTCCAACAATATTCTCACATAGATATTTCTAAATAATCCATATATTTCTAAATAATGATCTATGATCTCCTGTCTATTTAGAACTCCTAGGGCTAGATGATATGCTAGCAAGCTGATTATTTCCTTCTCCCTTTTCTTTCTAGTGGGTAGTTGGTTATCCTTGTTTAGTTTACTTAAATGCATTTTCATAATAAATAAATAAGTATAAATTGATTTCCCGTACAGTATTTTTGCTTTATTTGATAAATAAGGTTTTTAAATAAACGTATTATGTTCCTTGCCTTATTTTCTTAACAAGGGTTCTAATATTTAAGCTTCCTATGGTATGGATGTAAAAGTTATAAAAATAATTTACAACCTTACCTTTCCAAATCCTTTTCAATTCGATGTATAAAATATGTGAAGAGGAAGTAAACTGTATTTTTAAGATGTAGTTCAGTTTATGGTTCAGGAACATGAACCAGTTAGAGCTGAAGATCCAGTAAGATCAAGACGCACTTACCTACTTCTTTTCATGTAATAATCATAATTACTTTACTAATTAATCTAAGTGAAAGTAAATCCACTCAGTATAACCACTACATGATATTTTTAACAATTTTTCATTTCTATGGTAGTGTAATACCTAATTGTTAATACATATATTACTTAAAAAGAATACAGGAAACAAATATTATTTTATAATCTTTTAAGTAAATAGTGATGTCGAGGTTTAAGACTTATTATTTATTTTGGTGGTGTTACGTTGTTAGAGATAACTTAGAAACAATTAGGATTATTTAAACATTGTTTTTTTAAGTTTGTCAGTTATTCAAGGTGTAAAAGAATATGGATCAATAGACATGGATAGTAAATACGAAATGATTGAGCTGAGCAGGCACGCTTTGGTGGTTCCATTACCAAGGCCATTAGGCCGGTCGTTACCCGCTCCTACTTTCGCCAAAACAAGGATTATATACTACGCAGGAACAGGATCCCCTCTAATTTAGATCCCTTAGAAAAAATTCCCCTGTTGTTTTTATCAGTCCAGTTGTTTCTTCCTGTTCCACCATTAAATAAGTTTGTCAACTTCCACAAACAAGTAGTATAGAGTTATGTACAGCTTAATGTTCATGATTTTTTTATATATTTGTTTCAGAGGATATTATTAGTGGTTGCAGCTGTTATTTGCGCTTGCCGTGCTGAAGAACAAAGTACATCAAAAGATGCAGACTCCAACAACAGAAAAACACGTGGGTTAGTTTCGATTGGCGATGCTAACGCTTTTTCCTACGATTCTAATGTTGCAACATTACTGAACAGTTACCTTCAAGGAGAAACTGATTTAAATAATTATCAGAATTTGGCAGGTGGTTCCGCCATTCAAGGATACTATGGTGGAATTGACAGCAGTTATTATGAACAACCAGATTACAGTAGTTACCAATACCCCGTCGAGAGCATCAAAAGGTATGCGGTAAAAGAGGATGTAGATGAGGGTTTCGTTACCACCACAAGACCTGTCTATCTACCTAGGGCGCAGCCGAGGCCCCCGGTACCTTCTAACGACGGCTGGAGGCCTATTCTTACTAACACTCCTAGAACGATTACCGGCAGATCGTTTTATTTCCAAAACGTTCCTCAAGTACAAAATCAAATTCACCCCCAATCATCGGTAAAAACTACTTATGTTCCGGTAGAAAAAGTCGTCGGGGTCCCGGTACCCGAGCCGTATACGGTGCCTGTATATCAGCCTTATCCGGTCGCAGTTCCCCAGCCTTATCCCGTAAAAGTACCTCTACCGGTGCATGTTCAGAGCACGGTGACAGTGCCTGTTGAGAAGCAGGTACCAGTTCCTGTAATCAAGCACGTACCCTACAACGTTCTCAAAAATGAGCACGTCCCTGTTCCTGTTCCTTATCCCGTTCCAGTCCCTCTATATAAAACAAAATACGTTGTTCATACGAAAAAGAAGTGAAACACGAGTTTCTTGATATTCGAGCCAAAAGGATCACTCCTTGTTTGATCGAATTCAAGATACAATTGTGACACAAGGATAGCCTCTTAATACAATGTTAACATCTGTTGATGTATTTTATTCATGAGAATGGAGGATCCTCTACATTGTGCAAACAAACAGCTGCAACCCGTAACTGTCTTTGTGTCTTGCGACAAGCCTTTTCTTGTGAGAAAGGCTAGTTAGTTCTTAGCTAATCAGATACCGGAATGCTGCTGCTTAATTTATTGATTAAAAAAAAGAATAATCCCTGAACTACAAACCAAATTGACTTCATTCCAACAGTTAGATGAAGATTGTTCCATTAATGGAGCTACAAAGAATACTTTAATCTTTGCTCTATTTCAAGTTCTTATAATAAAAAGTTGCCATTTTTATTTAAAGAAGTGAATTTTACCATTTTATACTTGTAATCTAAATAACTTAATTTATTTTTTGTTTATTTTTATCGTGTGGACATTTTTAAAAATCGTATTATTTATTGTAAATCTAAATTATATAATTTAGTTACCATTAGAGGCATGTATTACTTGTAAAATAATAATATTTTTTGTATCTATTTATAAATTATTTTTACAGATTGTTTAATAAACGATTTTAATTCTTAAATTTACAATAGAATTATTTATTTTTTACATTATTTTGTGTATTAAGGTTTTCAGTAATTAACGATTAACAGTAACATTCAATCAAATATAGAAACAGGTCAAACAATTTGTATTTAATCATTTCTTATGACAATAAAATAGGTGATTGTTTTCATGTGGCTATATTTCGACCACCTCCTGGTCATATCCATGCCTAAAACATCGTTAATTTAAAATTACATATTAAATATTTGATTTAAAGTAATATTATGATATACTTATTGCTTTTTACGTTACAATTATAATATACTTATTTGCATTTAAAAGAACTAAGAATAATACTTAATAAAGTTAATAAAACGAAAGTTTAACGAAAGTTGCGCGTGAACGCATGGTCGGATAACGTTGTCCAACGAACTCGTCCTAGGCATTGGTAAAATGAACATGTCTACCAAATTTCATTCAAACCGGTCGACATTTACTCAAGTTATCGTCACACGTTTCAGAATTCGGGGACACACAGACCGACAGACAGACAAGCAGACAGTCGCGAGACCTAAAATGTTTCCTGATGTCTGAAACGGATTTCTGTCTTGGAATTTTTAAAGTTGGAGGTCAAAAGTTTTTCCTTCCCTAAAGCGAACACAATGTTTCGGTAAGCTTTGAAGCAATNCATGTACCGGTACTTTTTTCAACGGTACCGTAAACAGACAAAGGTTGACAGTTGGTTTACCCCCCACCCCCCATTTGATGCAAAATTTAACGGCGTTCCCGCCCCCCACCACAGCTCGGTCGGCCTTCGGCCTCCCTCGCAAAGACAGTTGTGAAGAAAAAGAGCGCGTACCGATTTTAATATAATAAGGGATAAGGGATAAGGGATAAGGGATAAGGGACAAGGGATAAGGGATAAGGGACAAGGGATAAGTATAATTATGTAATTTAAAAAGCAATATGTATATCATAGTTTTATTTTAAAACAAAAATGTAAAACGTGTTTTAAATTAACGATGTTTTAGGCATGAATATGACCAGAAGGTGGTCGAAATATAACCACATGAAAACAATCTAGTTTGTTTTATTATAGAAATTATTTACCCTACACGACCCACACCAAAGAAGACTGTGTATTAAAAAATAGAGGGATTTTTTTAAATTTTTAAAACAAATAAAATCACAAGAAATAAGTGATATTTAAACACTTTTAATCGAAGTATTGGAAGAAATTAAAAAGTTCAAATCACTCATAGATTAAAATGAAAATGAGAATGAAGTCTGTATTTAAACATCTTAAAGACTTACTTTTTTTTACATACGTCAACAATTATTCAAATGAAAAATATTTAAATAGTTACAAAAGTAAGGAGAGTTTACTTACCATTGTCCATGCTAAGTAAACTCAAATTAAGAAATTAGAGCATATTTATATGTATCTAAAGAGTAATAAAGTCAATAAATGCATTAACATTTCTAGTAATGATAATATCTTAGAATGCCATATTAAAGGCTGACTACCTATCCTAAAGTACAGGAAAGAACTCAAATTGATAAAAATGTGGATAAAAATCTATATCTATGGGGATCATCAGGGCCAACATTTAAGAATAACACATAGTTTACTGAGAACATCAAACAACATTGGCATTGGTAGGGAAGCTATTTTTTCGATCATTTAATAACGTGACCTCTCTAGGAGATACAGGCCGAGATAACCACACTTTCAATTATCATGGAAAACTATGGAAATCTATGGAAAACTACGCGAGGAAACTATGTGCAACACTAATTGACAGAACAATCTTCTTGTACTTTTAATTACAAGGTTTATACAACTTCCGTTGAAAGTATCTCTCTATAATATATCGACATCCGGATTCTAAAAGTAACCTAGTCTTGCCTTAGATTTTTTAATAGTTTGAGAGTGTACGTCTATTATTGTATGATGATAACCATTTTAGAAATTTAAGTTAACGCCAATTTTAAAAGCATTTAAACTATACCTTTCCATTTTTGTATCGATTGCAATTCGGAACTTTCTTGGGATCTAATTAATTTAAAATAACATTACAACATCACAAAACATTTTAAATGTTATCAACTCTGTGACAGTTTTAATTTTAAAAAAAACGGTCCGAGACAAACTTCCTCATATACGAGTTCATAATTACTTAACCCAGTTTTTTTTCATATATTAGTATTAATAGCTACATTTAATTATTATTGAATATTTCATCGAAATTTATCATAAAAATAACTTCTCCACGGTGTAGAATCGAACCCGGCCACTCTCTGTCTATGTTTAAAGCTATTTTCTCAGGAACAAGATTTTTCCCGAAAAAAACTGCTTATATCGTTAGATACATATTTAAATGGATTACATTTTAGAATTTTTTTAACAAAATCGTCGGAACCGTTTACGAGAATTTATTTCACGTTTTTTACACAGTTTTTGGGGGGGTAGAACCCCCAAATTTATAGCAAAATTCATTTCTCGATTTCGCCTCGGGATATGATTTTTCTGAACATGTAGGTATGCCAAATTTCGTCAAAATCGGCCCGGTAGTTTAGGCTCTTGGCGTCTGCACAGACAGACGACAGATAGACATTTGGACTTAGGGGACCTCAGAACGTGTAAATCCATCAAAATCTCAAAATCGAATTTTCGCACCATCACAATACTTTCTCTTTATATGAGAAAGTAAAATATATATATATATATTTTATCATAGGAGAATTTAACCTTCTTTATAACGTAGTTTTTAAATATGAACTTAGTATGCACAAGATGTTAACCCTCAAAATAGACAAGGGATAGTACTTTAGCCTTATAATTAAAAGAAGAATAACTTTATCCATATTCATAAAGTTTTGAGTATTTGAAATACTCTTTTAATGAAGTATATTTTATAATTTTTACAATGCTCTTAGTATATATTATATATATTTGCTTTTAGAATATAGTACATATATTAACACCAACTTCAAGTCTCTACGGATATAAAAAAAGACGATACAAGGCTTTACTCAGACATTTGGACGTCAGATCTAATTTATCACCGACGCACAAACTCACTGTACATCTTATTAATCCTATTTGGACACACGGATTCGAACTGAAGGAATCGACCAAGCTATAAAATTATTATGCAATCCTTAATCCCGAAACATAAATATGTAATGTTTCCTCGTAAGTGGCCAACCGACTAATACATAAAGGCCTAAATGTACGCCCATATTCTAGCTTCTCTTGTTACAAATCCTTCCCTCCAAACTTATCCACCATCCTAATCCTCTTGTCCAAAACCTATCCTCTCTTCATAATATATTCCTGGAAAATCGAGGCGACGCCTAAATAGAACACGGCCCTGTTACCATCTTAGAGAATAATAAAATTGTGATCCAATGTAGCCAGTATTTAACTTATGTAAAACAAGCCAGTTGTTATATTAAATTTTTCAAGTTGTTGCTAAATAATAAACGGAGAGAAAAAATCTATTTGCTTGGTCTATTGTGACAACTATATGTGTAGGTGGTGTTTAAACCATGCTTAAGGTCTCATTATATATTTATCCAAGTTAATTCTACAAATCTTGAGCTCGAGGTAAACTGGTTGATCTAGTTATGCATAAAGTTGTTACTGAGCAACTCGCCGGACAGCTGCTAATTTTGTCTTATTTATAGGGTTGTAATTACAAGGTAAAGGTCAATTTAGTTCTGTTACAATAATCATCTAAAATCTAAAATTAACATGTTAGATCACAACTTACATTTATTATTTACAAGGCTGTAATGAGGTTAGCTTAAAGGAGGTTAGTAGTATTATTAATCAAGCCAAAAAAAAAAAAAAAGTATATTAAGTTGTTTAACTAGCTTTACCACACATAATTTAATGAAATACGAGATAACACACACAAAAAAATTAAAATGTGGTCTCTAAAATGATAACGTTTTATCACTCATCAGCCATCCATTACTTATTATCAACCCTCATCCTTTTTATCAAGAATTCAATGTTTTTTTTGTTTTTTTTTTATTGTGTAGTAATCTCAAAAACGCAATATCTAATAAAAATACAATTAAATGTTATAGCAAAATAGGTAATTTATTAAACGCTATGTAGAAATATACGTTATATAATTATTTTAGGAAGAAAAAGATGGAGATTGATTGGATATCCTTATAATTTACATTTAATATCCAAATCCCTTACTTTAAAAATGCACTTGTAATTTACTATTATTTTCTCATGACCCTGCAATTTAATATAAATTACAGTTCTCTTGTGGCTGATCTTTTAACTGATTACTAATTAGTATACATTATAAATAATGTTATCTACTTACAAAATTCCTAACTATGAAAATTGTCAATAAATTGCTATATTTCTTTAACTTATAATTAATCTTTCTGACACTTTAGTGAACCTTACGTAACAATTATACTTAACTACTGGTTACTGATAACAATTCATCATTATAATGAATAGAATGAACACTTACATAGACATAATGGTTTTAAAGTGTGTCCAACGATTAGGGTTAGAAAATACTTGTGTGANTGCTAATAAAAATTTTTGTTTTTTTTTTTTTTTTTTTTTAAATTAATTGAAATTATTTTAATATTTTCAGTACCCATATTTTATGCGCAAAATCTCGCAAATAATACGCAGGCTGACTTTAATGCTAAATTTTAGAAAAAATAAAAATTCGCATATACATACCTACTATGCACCCAAAATTCAGGGAAAATGTTGTGCCTGTGTGCATTGTACAAAATATTTCAATATGTTTTGCTTATTGTTATTATGTATTTTTATGATGGGAAAATTAGTTTTAGTAGGTATTTGTTATAAAACCTCCTGGATCCAAAGAACGCTTTAAAATAAAACTCTATTCGAATAATTCGTAGATGTCGGGCGAGCCTCTGATGAAAACAATTAAATAAAAATAATTCTCGGTAATCAGGCCGGGGTGTTTAAAATTTGTTAATATCAAAGGTTTTAGCTAATTTCATCAGAAGGAAAAATAAATTGTTTTAATTTATTCGGTGTAATAACCAATAAAATGAGTTGGTCGCACAATAAAAAGATTTTATTATTAAAATCAACACATAATAATTATTTAAGCAGTAATAATTATTTATCAATAATTATTTATTACCTGCCTATAATGGCAAAAAGTCACGTTGGAAAAATTAGTAGGTATGAAATTGCTTTCGTATAGTTACGTATAATTTTTTGAAATTGCTCGCGTATAATACACACACGCGCACATACGCACCCTTATTTTATAAGAAAGAAAGAGGAAAAAGCGAAATACGGTTGAACTAGCCTATGCGGAGCATCATGTATAGAAATGAAAAATACTGGCACACATGATTAAAGTTTTTTCTATAAATTGATAAAAAATGCACCAATTATGGATTCTTCCTAATTTCATAAGTTTTCTCATAATACAATTTCCATCTTCAGTCCTCTATTTTGAGACACAGCTGTAAACAGGTCGATTTTGGAAATCTTGAGCGTATGTATCTGTTGTAGATTACCTGGGTTTTGATGTAGCGTATCTGGTTTTTCATGAGAGTATGAAATGAAAAAGAATACATAAATAATGCAATTAATATTAATATACAAGAAACACTTTCATTATGTACGCATTATATTTGTTAAGTTTTTGCATTTCTATACATGATGCCCCGTATAGGCTAGTTCAATCAATGAGAAACTTAAAAATTATTATTTAATGACTCTTTAAATTTTAAAGCATCAATCAATTTTGATGACGAAGGTAGAATTATAAGAAAGTATTTGAAAGTTAAAAAGTAGATTATTTGAAGTTAAAGTAGATTATTTACGTAGCTGAGAGAACTTATTGCGTTTGGCTTTTTTTTTTATTAAATATTTTTAATATTCTTACGGGGGTTAGTTATGAATACTTAATTATTATGAAGTGTGACAGTTGCAACAGATTTGCTAGAAATCTCGTATCGTACAGGGTAAGTTCTTCATCACCAGTTCATAATCTTTATTTTATGAGATAGTAGTTGAAAATTTGATTAACCCATTCAGTTGGTCAGTCAAGTTAATTCACATTTTCTTCTTAGGATAATTGTAAATCAATTTAAATTACGTATTATTATAGCAATTAAATTAAATATTTTTTCCAGCTTCATTCAACAGTAATTAAGTTCTAATCTAACTTTAGCTATTAAAGTAATTAATTACATTTCGTTGCTTTCTTTGTACTTACTTTTGCTTTTACTTGTACTACTTTTTTTTATCTTTATCAATTCCCAGTAATTGCTGCTTTTTAAAAGTTTATTTTATTTATTTTCCGTCCTTCATTTATATAATTAGTGTAGCTACTTGTATGGTACTGATTGGCATTACATTGCGAGAATATATTTACCTAAGAAATAAATCTTCAGTGGTTTAGATTCTAAATAAATTACTTTTAGTTCAAACATTAAAATACTTGTTTTTAAGTAGTTATTTTATATCAGTTTAAAAGCAAACAGTTAATTTCAAGCCTGTCAAGAGCCTGAAAAGAGCAAGACGATAAAGCCAGCTTTTTGAATTTATACTATTACTATTAAACCAGCAAACGTGCTTTTTAGACTTAGAGAATCATAATTGAATCATTGTTAGAAGGGAAGGAAGAACAACTTGTTCGAACCTAGCAATCAGGCCACATTGGGCCCATTTTACTAACCCTTTGGTTGAGTTCCACCCGCTTTCCACATCGTACCTGTGCCGTATTGTAACGCCGAAGTGGTGTGGTCAGTTGTTAGCTATTCAAATAAGAGCATCACGGCGAGGGATTGAACCAACGAAGTCGAATGGGCTCGAATCATTGACAGCTGGGCGAGTTTTTCATCATGAGATTTTTCGTGTCTACAAAATTATGTTCACTCATAGACTATATTTTTTTTTGCATTTTTAATAATTTATTTTTTTTAATAAGTGGAAGGTTTGTTAAAAGAGAGGTTTATTGTGGATAAGTCATATTGGCATTACTATCCTTAGGAAAAGAATCTGATTAAAACCATTATAAAACCTTAACACTACCAAGAATGTGTTATAGACAGTGCGAATCCAGTTGTAGACATAATGACTCAACAGGCTCGGCTGGCCGTCAGCCAACCTGAGCCGTCGAGTAGCCAGGTACATAAACCGAGATAGTTTGGATTGTATAGTCAAAGTAATTTTTCAGATAATGTACATTGAGGATTTCAAAATTTAAAATTTGATGTCGTGCCAAAAGGATTATATTATTAAATATAATAAATACATTATTGTTATCGGTAAGAGCTTTTTGAACGATATAAAACATGATAGGTTTCGGGTATTTTGACTTTTATTTCTATGTACCCTAATATTTGCTAAAACAATCTATCTATATTATAGAAAAAGTTTTGTAAACAAACAAGTTCAGTGAGAGTGAAATATAATTAACTGTTTGTAAGAGTGCGATAGAGATAAGAGGGGTTAGGGGGAGGTTCCCGGGGGGGGGGAGGTTCTCATAGTAAATAGACGCGTTGAGTGGAATGACACGGGGAACTGTCATTCCCGACGCAATAAACAAAACACGAGACGGTGTAATAAAGAAAGCGCATTGTTTGCTTACATGCCTTAATCAAAAAGTGACAGCTTTCAATACACACCAAATCAAAAATATAATTTTAATAAAATTGCCGGCTACTATTTTGATAAGTTATTAAATCTATTTAAAGATTAACAAATCAACACACAAACCTTTACTTTTATCGATAGTAAATCATAAATGTTATCATAATTATTATAACGTTTAGTTTTGATAAAAGTCTAGGTCACTATTTAGATGAGTTATTATATATATTTGAACTCCATAAAATCAAAACAAACCATTATTTTTGTTGGTAACAAATAAAGAAATGTGGGTGAGGCTCTCACGCATTAAAAGTGAAACTTAAGGTCTAGAATATAAAATATTATTGTTCCGAGGTAACAACTTTATTTTTACGTGCAAAAACTATTACAGCGGATTTAAACTTTTTAAAAGGTCCCCGGTTCTTAAAGTAAATAGACAAAATAATTATAATGCCCTATACTAGGCAGCGGCCGCCTTTGGGGAGGGGGGGGGGTTGACGAGTGAAGCGAGTAGAGGGCTCTAGTATTTAAAAAAAATCTGTGTGGCCATAGCAGGTCTACAAAATGCATGAAACAAAACAAAAACATTTTTCCACTTGTACATGATTATAAAATATATACTAGGTACCATTTGAACCTAATATAAAATATACAAAACAATTATTTATATTTTTTATCCTGGTATAATAGCTCAGACACACAAAGTTTCATTAAACTGGGTGAAAAATAATAATATAGCTATGTTTAATTTACGAGCTTGTTCCATGTTCAAGCTTTATAATTGATTAAAAAATATGTCTATACATATACATATACATATACATGAAATAATATTTCATTTTTAAAACAAATAGAGAGTTTAAATAAGACGTAAAAAAATTAACGTTATACGTCTTTCAAATGTCAAACTTATTGCGCATGCGTACGTATAAAATTATCGTACTGTGAAAAGACGTGATACTTTTATCTGTCACTGTTGTCGTATCACTTTTTTACTTTATTTTGTTACGTTATTTGTGTTTATTTTCTAAAATACGACAAATTTAAAACAAAACTGTCAAAAACAAAAAATACTTCACTACGTCTTTTGATACGTATTACTTAAACTCAATTATGAAAACATACGACATTTTGTTATGACGTTAAAATTAAAGTATTAT
>KZ651960.1:108224-122882 GCA_001010745.2 Gerris buenoi | reverse complement strand
TTTTCGACTTTTCAGATTTTTCTAGTCGGTTTGAGCCGATTCTGGACCAAACGCAAAAAACCGCATGTCTCTAGGTGGTCTGGAAGTGCCCAATAATTTTGATAACCCGATCAGCTGATTAGCCACTTTATATATATAATAAAGACAATAACTATTAGGAAGCTTAAAAGATAATAATTCATGTCTGACATACCTGGCTATGATGACTTTATGCCAAGTATCTATTACATTTTATGCCATGGATTCCCGACAGCAACATTCTATATTAACTATCATTCACCCTTCCTCTCCGTTAATATTTCGTTAGGACTTTCTGATTTCTTTCCTGATTAGAATCTCTTGGAAAAACAAATATTGTTTGCTATTCCAGCTTAATTATCTAATCTAGTTGTTTGCCGACACTTGCAGCCTGATTACATTATAATTATCCTTCAAAATAAATTATTTCGCTTATAATTGTTCTTTACGGAGAGGGAAAGCCATAGCTCAGTGATTAGAGCATCGCATTGTAAACATAATATTCTGTGGTGAGTTTCCCAGCAATGTGCATTTTATTGGTTATTGGTTATTTTATTCTTTAATTATAATTTTTAATGAGATAAATATTTCACGATAATAATAAATTTCTAAAACTAAACTACTGGTATGTCTGCTTGTAAAATGAAGTAACATTTTAGTTATTCCCCTTCTTACAATATAATAATTTCTTACAGTGCAGTTCGGACTCTTTCTAGTAACAGTTAGATTTTCTTTGAGATGCGGTAATGTGGAACAAATGTGTGCTTTTGTGTTAAGTAATTACTACCACAAAGAACGCTTTGTTCCACTTTCCATAATCTCAAAGGTTTTTCCGGTGGATGACCTGGTTAGTAAACACTGCCTTGTTTGCTGTTTAGTCAATAGGTCTTATGCCAGAAAATAAACCCATCTCTGGTAATCATTCTGTTAATATTGTAAATTTCGTTTTTACTTCCAAGCTTACCGAAGGTATAACAGAAGGTATGTGTCCGTTTAATAATTTTTGGTTGCGTGTCTGTCTGTCGCTCTGTCGCTCAATTTTTGCGAACCAACTGATCTTCTAAACTACTCGTCTGATTTGAATAAAATTTGGATGGTAGGTCATAATGTAATTCCGTATTAAGAAAACTATAGTGCACTTTCTTCATAATTAGAAATTTAAGGAGGTATAATTGCACAGAGACTTTAATGACTGCATGTTACGGTTCAGCTTACTTCTTCTTGCCATGGTAATAAACCTGAATCGAAAAGAATTTTCACTATGCGAAATAAAATAGTTAGGACGATTTTCCATCTAAATAATAGGACCTCCTGCAAAGAATATTTAAAGCAAAATAGTATCTAACTTTTCCCTCGCATATTTTTAAAAATAGAACCTTTCAAACTTTTCAAGATTTTCAGACATCCACCCCTTTAATTCGAGGAATAAAGACAACTTAGTTTTGCCTTCCTGTAGAATCAATTTCCATAAATTGACTCACCCCATGACATGAAAAAACTCACCACACAACATGAGCCTGCAATGCTTTAACAAATTTCCCTCTGAAATAAAAAATAAATAAAAACAAAACTATTAATCAATTTAAAAAGCATTTAAAAATATGTTTTTTTCTGGTCTTATATTACTTTGCTTTGTTAGTTTCACCGCACACCTCTTACCCCAATTTTGAACCTCTTCCCGTATATCAATCTTCCCCAAAATTTGCACATGGAAACAATTAAGGTGACGATTACGGGGGGGGGGAGTTAAAAATAAGACCAGTTTTCAAAAATGGTATTTTTATATTAATTATTATGAAATGTTGTTATCGTGTATCAAAGGTTTTGTAGTGTTTTTCAATTTCTTTTAATTTCTTTAGTTTATTCCCTGTGTAGGCCAAGAGCGTTAGCTCAAAAAAGGCCATTAACGGGAAACAATTCTGAACAGAAAGCTGAATTTAGATGTATGGCTTTATTTTGGTCCCCTGATGAAAAACATACTAAGTTTTCCCCCTCGAGGGAGGTTGCGTTGGCCGCTATTTTGAAAAAAAGGGACCAAAATTCGGTTTTTGGCCAATAACTTCGTTCTCATAGATAATACGACAAAAGATATTATCAAATTTATAGGGCTTTAAATTATCAATAAAAAAGGTTAATTGTCATTATACGCTAAAGTCAATAGTTTCGAAGCTATAGCGCCGCAAAGTGGACATGATTTTTAGACTTTTTATGAATTATCGAGTGTCAATGTATTTTTCGTCTAAAAATCATGTCGCATTTCACAGCGCTATAGCTTCGAAACTATTGACTTTAGCGTATAATGACAATTAACCTTTTTTATTGACAATTTGAAGTCCTATATATTTGATAAAAACTATTTTTGTCGTATCATCGATGAGAACGAAGATATTTGCCAAAGTTCTTTACGGAGAGGGAAAGCCATAGCTCAGTGATTAGAGCATCGCATTGTAAACATAATATTCTGTGGTGAGTTTCCCAGCAATGTGCATTTTATTGGTTATTGGTTATTTTATTCTTTAATTATAATTTTTAATGAGATAAATATTTCACGATAATAATAAATTTCTAAAACTAAACTACTGGTATGTCTGCTTGTAAAATGAAGTAACATTTTAGTTATTCCCCTTCTTACAATATAATAATTTCTTACAGTGCAGTTCGGACTCTTTCTAGTAACAGTTAGATTTTCTTTGAGATGCGGTAATGTGGAACAAATGTGTGCTTTTGTGTTAAGTAATTACTACCACAAAGAACGCTTTGTTCCACTTTCCATAATCTCAAAGGTTTTTCCGGTGGATGACCTGGTTAGTAAACACTGCCTTGTTTGCTGTTTAGTCAATAGGTCTAATGCCAGAATATAAACCCATCTCTGGTAATCATTCTGTTAATATTGTAAATTTCGTTTTTACTTCCAAGCTTACCGAAGGTATAACAGAAGGTATGTGTCCGTTTAATAATTTTTGGTTGCGTGTCTGTCTGTCGCTCTGTCGCTCAATTTTTGCGAACCAACTGATCTTCTAAACTACTCGTCTGATTTGAATAAAATTTGGATGGTAGGTCATAATGTAATTCCGTATTAAGAAAACTATAGTGCACTTTCTTCATAATTAGAAATTTAAGGAGGTATAATTGCACAGAGACTTTAATGACTGCATGTTACGGTTCAGCTTACTTCTTCTTGCCATGGTAATAAACCTGAATCGAAAAGAATTTTCACTATGCGAAATAAAATAGTTAGGACGATTTTCCATCTAAATAATAGGACCTCCTGCAAAGAATATTTAAAGCAAAATAGTATCTAACTTTTCCCTCGCATATTTTTAAAAATAGAACCTTTCAAACTTTTCAAGATTTTCAGACATCCACCCCTTTAATTCGAGGAATAAAGACAACTTAGTTTTGCCTTCCTGTAGAATCAATTTCCATAAATTGACTCACCCCATGACATGAAAAAACTCACCACACAACATGAGCCTGCAATGCTTTAACAAATTTCCCTCTGAAATAAAAAATAAATAAAAACAAAACTATTAATCAATTTAAAAAGCATTTAAAAATATGTTTTTTTCTGGTCTTATATTACTTTGCTTTGTTAGTTTCACCGCACACCTATTACCCCAATTTTGAACCTCTTCCCGTATATCAATCTTCCCCAAAATTTGCACATGGAAACAATTAAGGTGACGATTACGGGGGGGGGGAGTTAAAAATAAGACCAGTTTTCAAAAATGGTATTTTTATATTAATTATTATGAAATGTTGTTATCGTGTATCAAAGGTTTTGTAGTGTTTTTCAATTTCTTTTAATTTCTTTAGTTTATTCCCTGTGTAGGCCAAGAGCGTTAGCTCAAAAAAGGCCATTAACGGGAAACAATTCTGAACAGAAAGCTGAATTTAGATGTATGGCTTTATTTTGGTCCCCTGATGAAAAACATACTAAGTTTTCCCCCTCGAGGGAGGTTGCGTTGGCCGCTATTTTGAAAAAAAGGGACCAAAATTCGGTTTTTGGCCAATAACTTCGTTCTCATAGATAATACGACAAAAGATATTATCAAATTTATAGGGCTTTAAATTATCAATAAAAAAGGTTAATTGTCATTATACGCTAAAGTCAATAGTTTCGAAGCTATAGCGCCGCAAAGTGGACATGATTTTTAGACTTTTTATGAATTATCGAGTGTCAATGTATTTTTCGTCTAAAAATCATGTCGCATTTCACAGCGCTATAGCTTCGAAACTATTGACTTTAGCGTATAATGACAATTAACCTTTTTTATTGACAATTTGAAGTCCTATATATTTGATAAAAACTANCCCCAAAATATGGCATATGAAATATTCCCAAATAAGACCTATGCCATATTAAGGGTGCCTTTACAACGATGCGATCTAATATTCAGCATTTCATAGATAAACATATTCATTTCTTATAATTACAATAGATAACTATTATACATTAATATAAGGAGATAAAACCAGATCATTGCTGTGAGTTCCATGGTATGCCATATTAAGGGGCGACCTTAATATGGCCTTAATATATTTTTTTAGACAGTAAAATATTAAATATAATAAAATAATAAATTAGAGGAATAAATTGCATTTATAAAAATAGACTCCAAACAATGATTTGATGAGTATTTTGTTTTAAGTATGTATATGGAATGAATGATCCTATCTACAAATAATAAAGTCCTGATTCCATTGTAAGAAGGGTTTGGAAACAAAACTATTTCGGCATTTCATTTAATCATTAAACTTACAGGATACTAGGAAAGAAAACCACTTATACCAAACATGAGCCCCGAGCCCCGCAAGAAGCGTGTGGTGAAGGCTAGTATAAGGTTTAATAAAGGTTTTATTTAGACTTATATTCAACTAAAAGTGTAGAGTGTGGGCCGTAAAGGGTAATAAAACGATGTGTGTTAAAACTTAAGATTGGCCCATACATACATTTAACTAACCGTTTTAAAGAAACACAACATAATTATTTTAATAACATAACAATTAACAATTAAAACGATTAAAAACAAAAATTATCACATGGGAAGCTTCCATGTTATAATTAGAGGAGAAAAGAAAAGTCAGTCAAAAGAAGATTCTAAATAATAGATGAATTTTTGGCAAATTTTAATCATGTAACCAAACCTTCGTTTACCGGCACGGTAATAATATTTAACCAAACCTTCGTCTATGCCCCGGAGTGGGGCGAAATATTGTCATTCTTAAGTTTTGACACACATCGTTTTATTACCCTTCATCACCCACACTCTTCACTTTTAGTTAATATAAAAAGGGACAAAAAGAAAAACTACTAATATTTAAGTTTAAAGAATACCAAGAAGTACTCACTCGAAATTATATTGTGAACCATACAGTTAATATTTAAGGTAATGTTTAACGTTTATGAAGGTTTTGATTACGGTTTGCAATATTTTAAGGCTTCTTTTATAAATCTAAAAATATATTTTTTTGTCTTGCTAATTTTTGAAGAATATTACTCAAAGAACAAAGTTATTTCTTAAGGTCTTCCGCCAATTCAAAAGAGGCAAAGGAATTCTAAAACGACTTCTAATAAGCCTTTATAAGGTTCAAGGAGAGTTTAATTATTTTGAAAAGATGTACAGTTGTATAAGTTATTATAAAATCGAGGGAAAGGAAGAACGAGCCAGTTCTAATTATGTCTCTGGTTTGAATGTCTAGGTAATAGATTTTTTTCTTTTTATCTTTCTTTGAAAGGACAAAACTATTTTTATTATATAAGTGACACTTAACATTGACTTCTTTCCTTTGCTGTTATATTATCTATATTTCCTTTCTCTTTACTCCGAGTTAGAAAATTATAAAAAATGAAAAAGGTTTTAGAAATGGTATTAAAATTACGGGATAAATTACCGGTGGGTCTAGGGGGATGCTAAAGGATTAACCCAACTAGACCGAAGAACTTCCTGCTTGCGACAGGACATACCTTTCTAACTAACTAATAAAGATATTATTTTTATTCTTTTATCTATTTTGTCCCATAAATAACTTAAAAGTTAAAATTAAAGCCTTGAATTTTAAGCAATTAATAAAATATTTAAAAACTTATTAATAAATTGTTTTAAAAAGGCTAATAAAATATAGAGATTGAGTGGATCAAGTAAATTAGGTTAAAAGAAAATTTTATTTCGCACTTTTATTTTATAAAAGTTTAAATTTTTAATTTAACCTTGGATGTATAATACTTAATAAATTTTACAATGGCATTGGTTTATGGCAGGGGTGACAAACTGGCGGCCCCCGTAGTAATTTTTTGTGGCCCTCGATGTTCTGGTATAAAATGAAAACCATATGTTTTGAAAAGAACATTGGGAAGGCAACAGATTCAAAAGGGCACGGACCAACGCAAAGGAAGAGTAGGAAGACAATGAGAAAATTTACTTCGTTCCTTAAAGATTTAGAATCCGGATTCAAAGATCTTCCTTATTACGCAGAAGTTCGTTGGTTGTCCTGCCACAAATTTCTGAAAAGCGTTTATTTGATTTAAAAGGAAATAACTGTTTTGTTTGGTTTCTTTAAATGAAAGATGATAAAAACGAAAATATATCGATTATAAAAAATCCTTTGTGGTGAAGATCTAGTATTTTTACAGGGCATTTGTATAATCTTAAAATTACATTACAAGGCAAAGATCAATTCATTACAAATATGTCCGATGCAATAACAAATTTAGTAAAAAACGGACTATAAAACGATTTTACTTATTTTCCTACGTGTAAGCATTTTAAATAATAAAATAAAAGTTGCTCATTTTCACAATATTGTATTAAAGTTGAAGAGATCAAAAACGAATTCAATAACATTTTTTACCTCCAGCAGGGAGAAAAAGTGAACTTTCTTTTTTTACTGGGCCTTTTTCCTTACTTTAATTGTTCGGATGCTCTTATACCTTGCAGTTTGAAGAAAACCAAAACGATTTCTACCCTGCTCTGTCCAATGGCAGGGATCGAACACGTTAGACGAGACATTCCTCTCTGGACCAGGGTGGATGCAATGTTGTCCATCCGCACGAGGTTCTTTTCCTTCCTCTTGGTCTTCTCCCTTCACATCTGGCTTCTAGGGCTCTCTTAGGGAGTCGCTCACTGTCCATCATCCTACCGTATACTTAGATGGCCGTACCATCTAAGTTGGGCATACTCTTCTAATATTCTAAATTCGGGCTGGGTTTCCAAGCCCAGAGTTCCTCACCCGCTCTCCTGGTTTTACCCGCTCTCTTCTTCAGGTACCACATTTCTGTGGCTCGAATTCGACTCTGGCTTTTCTTAGTCATAAAGTCTAATAAGACTCACAGCCATATGTTATTGTGGGCACGTAGATGGATTGCCTGTCATCTTTGTTCTGCGACTATCCTCAGCTTTGCTAATGAACTCCTTATTCACGGCGTGAAAAAGTCTGTCTGTAGCAGCTATTCTTGCTTCTATCTCTTCTTGCACTTACCATCTGAATTCACTATCACTCCTAAATACTTGAAGCTATGCACCTGTTCTAAGTGCACTTCATGAATGGTGATCTGATGTTCCTTCCTCTCTCTTGCTACCATTGTCTTAGTCTTAGCGATTTAATTATAAGACCTCTAGCTTCGTGCTCTTCTGTCCAGACATTCAACAATCCTGGAGCTTCTCAACAGACTTTCCTACCTGTGGTCACAAGATGGTAACTTCTTGTTTTGCCTTTACAGGAATCGACGATATCATCCATAACCACGATAAATAAGAGTGGGCTTAAAGTATCTTCTTGTCTGCTTCAAAGAATTGCAAAACATTCTTTCTCTTTTTATTGGGCCTTTTTCATTTAAAGTAGAAAATGCTCCCACTTTAATACAACTAGAATTATTGATTTCCAGAATGATTCCATTTTAAATGATATATTGAAAAGTATAGGAATTCCCAAAATATATTCTTATTTAGGTAACAAATACTCGGAAGTTAAAAAGTTTGCTGCATAATTTTTATGCTAGTTTGGCTTACATACATACTTGTCCATTTTCGTTCATGAACTTAAGTCAAACGGGCTACAGATTAGCTGGTTAACATATTATCTCTGCTATAATGAAGATAGTTTGTTCTCAGTCTTTGAATCCAGATATTGGAAAACAAGTAAGGGCAAAAATTTGTAAAGTGATGTAGTCCACGTGAATCTCAAAAGTTTATTAAATGACCCGTGTTTTAATTGAGTTTGACCTGGTTTATGGCAAGAATCTTGTAGGGAAGTATGAACTGTGAGGCCATTCGATTTGTCTCTATACCAGCAATTACAACAGTTTTCAGCTCTATTAAACAACTTCTGAATCTTATTCCCTCTTGTTTAAAGGATATTAATGTAATATAATTTATATTAGACCTAGTTTCTTGAAACTTTTTACGACTAAGATATAATATATTAAAGCACGTCGCTGACTTATGACCCCTAATACATATTTATTAAAAACTCCATTAACTTACTTAATTCTGATTACTTACTTATATATATATATAAAAAAGATTGTGTGTGTTAATATATAAATACAATTATGTGTGTACTTATATAGCACTTTTCGTTCGAAGGGTATTTATATTTTATTATTTTATATTGAATCAACTGAAAAAAAGAGGGATAAAAACTGGTTGTTTCTAAGCACAGTGCAGTTATGTAATACAAATTGTATAAGAAATGAAAAGGAACACGTTCGAAGTGTATCTGGAAAAATATAGATGAAATGAGTTTGCATTTATATTACATATTTTGTTTCTGGGTTGTAATGGTTTTCTATGCTAGTCGCTTGAAATGCTTGTCTCAATAACAGGGCGGTCGGTACAGGAACTGTTTCAACGACCCATTCTTATTGAGTGCACGACTTTTGAAATTGCATTGTAAATTTCACCTCTATTCTTTCCAATCCAAGACCTTGAATTGATAGCTTATTTAGTTCCGTTGTACTGTTGTTTACGGAAGTTAGGGAAAGTACTGCAATTTGACGTTAAACAAAATGTTACACAGTTTATTTTAAAATTATACGTTTTGCACCTATTCTATAATTTTGAAATTGACCCCAAGAATAGCAATATATAATGCGTAATGTGTATTACATGAAATACTTTTAAACCATACAGTTATTCTTATTTGTGAAACCAAATGTGAAATGTTTTACAGATTTATTTTTATGTAATAAAATCTAATTTAAAAATAACTAAATCATTATTATAAATATGTTACCAAAAAAGATGTTTATCCAAAATTAATGGGAGTGGAAGTATTTATAATGTCTCCTCTTTCGACGAAGGAATGATTGATTTTTCTTAAGGGATGCGCTAAACATTTAAGGAGACTAAAGAGGGAATTGTAGGATTAAGAGAAGGCATCGGTTGTTCTACCTGATTAAAGAAACTAGAAACTAGAATTTTAGCTCTAAATTTGGGAGCGCTACCCCCAAAAACTCAGAAAAAAAATATTATTTCTGAAAAATTTTTCCATCGCTTTTGATTAAATAACTATAAAATTTAGTCTATTTAAATACTATGTACGATTAAACCGATGTCCCAGGAAAAATCTAGCTCCCGATAAAATGGCTTTAAACTCGGATGGAGAGAGGCTGGGTAAATAAGTAATTATGAACTCGTATATGAGAAAGTTTGCCTGAGTTGTATCGGACCGATTTGTTGTAGTAGAAATCGAAAACCAGTTAAAAACTAACATACATAGAATTTTAAATAGTTTTGAATAAAATTAATATTACTTGTCTTAGACCAAGTAAATAGTTTTTTCTTTAACATCAATTTCCAATTATATCATGTTGCAATAAGTTAATTCGCTGATAAATCTTAGTCTTCTAACATTAAATCCTATTAGTGCTTAGAGGAAATTGTTTGAACTCACTATGATCTTTGTATAAGTACGAGTTAACTCTTACAAATCGTTGCAACTTGTAGAAATATCCAGTTTAATTCATTCGTGTACCAGACTACTTGGTGCATATATGCAGTAGCATCCAAGTACCTCTCATTTGACCTTGGTTCACAATGAAAAAATTCATGGTAAATGCAAAAACATTTGCACAATGTGTGTTGTTTTTTCAATGTGAATTTTTGCACAATGCAAAAATTCACAATGGTAACTATAACCCTTTAGTTTAAATAAACAATGCTTTATTTTAGGAATAATAATATTTAGTTATTGGTGTGATCAATAAATTGTATTTGTATTATTATTATTATTATTATTGTTATTTGTATTAACTTTTTATTCTATATAATTTGAAAAGCAACATCATGTAAGAGGTAAATAACATTAATCAATTTATAACATTAAAAAATATAATATACATATTTATCTTGGTGTTAAATAGTTTTCAGTGTAAATTATATGTACTTCCATTTTTATTTTATTTCTCTTTCACATTTATTTGTATAAGTTACCTAGACTATTCGGATTGTATTATAGTTTTTAAATGAAGTGTGCAACAGAATAATTACCCGAAGCTTCTAACTTAGAGCACATTAAGCAACAACATATAAGTTATAAATAATAAAATACCTACTTGCTTAATGATTCATATAATTTTTTTTAAATTTAAACGTTAAGCATGTATTGTCCACCTACAGTCTATAAGATTAGAGTTGGCACAATCGAAGGCGGGAAACAACAAACGTGGAGGTAGTTTTGGGGTTATAAAAAGGAAAAATCAGTGTTGCCATATTATATTTTTTTTGTGGAACAGGGGTAGAGTAGAGCATTTTTTTTCTGAAGTTGCATTCAACATGGAGGACCAATAGAATCGTTTTCCATAAAAATTTTCCCGCCTTTTAATTGTGCCAACTCTAATCTTATAGACTGTGGTTATAAAAGAAAAGATTATTCAACGGAAACATCTGCATCCAAATCATTGACAAAAAATAAAAGAGTGTGCTGTTTGAACAAGAATAATTCTTGTTCATTTGCATGCATTAATTATTAATGCATGTATGTATAATTGCAAAAATCCATTTGAATTCTTCAAGTAATCTTCGACCACTAAAGATTTTCTAAAAGATCCAAGCTTTTTCCAACCTATTCTCATTTAATATTCATTCAAACTTTGCAATTCAGAACGCAAAAGCTGTTAAAAGGAAAACGTATGAAAAAGTTAAGAAGCACAAAGGGTGGAGCCGACATAGAGAGTCAGGACATTGTAATCGATTATACTAGATATGTTTTGCGGGGCCTATTAATCTATTTGCAGAACTCCGTTACAATTTATCTTCCCTTTATATAACTTATGTAACCAGCTGTTACCTAGTAAACGAAATAATCTCGTTAAAATTTAATTAGTTTCAAAGAGTGCACGCATTGTATGATTTAAGTAGACTGGCGCACTTACTTCTCTTCAGCTTCTTTAGAAATAAACTGGCACTGGTTGATTTCACGGTGACAAGGTGTTCTTCCATCTCAGTAAAACCCATTCACTATATTTACACCCAAAGTTATGTAAACAAACTCCAATGCCTCCTTCGTATTAAAAATATCTTTATGGCACCGCCTTTTAAATAGGATAATAATCCACATAAAGTTATTGGAGAAATACTCATAACATCTTTTATAACTTTAAGCATAGAAAATAACAAAATATAGAAACCAATTTACATGCACACTTAAACAAATCACCTTATTAAGTAAAACATACCACTTAAGATTTAAAAGAGATAAATTATTGTTTTTAAATGTTAACATTATGTCTACATTTATATTTGTTAAATTTGTTTAAAACAAATTTGTCGACAAAATAATGATTTATTTTTTAAGGAATTCACATTTAAAAATGTCATTAAAATAGGTTACTTTCGTAAAACTTATTACAATGTTTCATTAAACTAATGTGTTTACTTCTTATGGTTCTACTTCTATAGTAAGAGAAATTGCTAATAATTCTTATAAATTAATATTAGTTAAAATAATTTTACTATTCATAGTACATAATATAATAATAATATTCATATTATTGCAATACTTGTTAATGAGATGTGATGTTTATGTTAATATTGTAAATGTCAGTGTGTTTAACGATTTTTTGCGAGTTCCCAAAGTGACTATTCATAACATAAAATATACTTTTGGAAAAAACCTTGGTTTTGTTCGAATTATAACCGATACAAAACCAAAAATAGTAATGTTAACTGAATATTTAAACGCTATATCTATAATCATTATATGATATTATAATACAAATTTGTATGTAGTTTTAAGTGTTAATTGAAAAATAACCCAAGATTATAATAAAGATTATATCTAATAAAAAAATAAAAAAATTAAAAACTTTAATAAACGGTAATTATATATAAAAAAAAATATATTTTTTTATTTTAACCTCATTCTATTTTTGATACACGTAAATATGGATTTAAACAAAAAAAATTAAATATATATTATTGGAGTTTGTAATAAAAATTAGTTTTAATTTGAAAATTGCTAATAATAGAAAGAAATTAAGTAGAAGGAAATATTAATTTGCCTTGAAACATGACCCATAATTTGATTTTACTTTAAATTTGGAATAAACCGGTTTAAGAAAGCAATATCGATAATTATTGCGTGCAGTGTTGATAGGTCATTGTCGCGATCTAACCCACCTAGAATAATAAAATAACCCGTTGATAAAAACCAGTTGTAGTAATTCTAACCGTATTTTTCTAATCTTTATTTTACTGATCAAGGTGCTATGATTTGTGCACGGCCTCGATGAGTTATTAAAACAGGGCTATTCCAGTATTTAATTATGTCAATAAAAAATTACTTGGGGTGTAGTCGGTAACAAAATTAATTTCGTTACTGTTTTTTTAACTCCCCCACTAATGACATAAATTACCTCGAGTTAATTCCACTTTAACAAGGAAATTTAAGTAAGAAATTATACTTATAATAAAAAAAACATTGTTTCATTATGAATTATGAGGTAAAATTAAAAGTAGTGACGTTAATGCAAATCAACTTGATTTTGCACCTTGAAATAGCAAAATAAGGCAGTGTTCAATTTTTACATTTTTCCTTCGCAATTCTTCTACAAATTATTCTGATTTCATGTTAATTTGTCATATACGTAACATGTTATATAGAGAAATTATTGAGATGGCATGAAAATTATATTATGACGGATCTATAGGTTTTAGGACCTCTGAGTCAAAAAAGTGGGGTAAAACGAAAAGCGACACCACTATGACGTGTTAAAAATTGCTAAAAACTATTAATAGTTTTTACATAACAAACAATATAACAATAAAGTAGTATAACGTTAATGTTAATATAACAATAAAGTACATGATAGGATGCGAGGAAGCTATGTGCTACACTAATTGGCCGTCTATTTTTCAGATTTTTTAAAATTTTCAAATCATTGTTTCCTTTAGTTGATGGATAGCTTTTTTCAAAGCATTAATAAGAAAACTGGTCAGAATTATACATAACATTTAATTTATTATATTAATAAAAATAAGCCTGCAAAAGCAGTTTGAAGGTTATTATTATAGGCAACAGTTCCTCAATTTAATTAAAATCATATATAATCAATTTTGAAAACTAGTTTCAAGTACATTTCACAAAGATCATTCTACATTAGACGAATAAATACATACATTTTTTAATTTGCGCTTTAATAAATGTAATTTATTATCTAACACATGTGTAGATAAATAAAATGTTATTTTTTTTCTTTTAATTAACATTTTGAAAAATACCATTTTTGAAATATCGATACTTTTATAGCTTATTTTGGATTTTATGGTTAATAAGTTCTTTTTAACTTAAAGATTAATAGAAATTGGCTTACCGGACTCAAATGATGCTCAGCCAAACTGACGGTAGGACCATTTTTTTTAAATTATTGTTTTTATCCCTCAGAAAAGAGGTGGAAAAAAATAAAATACAAAATATTAGGTCAACCTAATATTTATATTTATTTTAAAATATTTTAACAGTTGTTGTAGCTTCCCGTTTCGCATTTACTTGGATCAAACGAAGAAACACAGTGCAAACAAACAATTAATCATATAAAAAATTGATGTGTAGATTTGGTTTGATAGTAGTATGAAAAAGGTGATTTTATAAGTTAGTAATCACCTTACCATAATGGAATGGCTTTAATATGACTAGTTTCGAAATAACTAAAAAAGAAGAATGTCCACTAAAAAGCATAACATTCACTGTTTTCTCTTGCTTTAGTGCAATATTAGTGAATGAACTTAGTGAAACTCATATCAAATTATCAATATAAACACGTCCATTCTGACTTCATGCACCTGATAGTCTAGGAGATAGCGTGCAAAAAAATGTCTGACTAACATCAAGCTAGAATTTTGTATACAAGTCAGTCTTTTAGCGCCTTTTAAGAATATGTGGTTGGCTAAGTTCGTCCGCGGGACATAGCTCGGCAATAGGCGTTTGAAAAAAACAAACCGGTAGAGAGCGGCCATATCTCACCAATTATGGTGGACAGTATGATTATTGTACGGAATTAGTTAGTAGACCAAAAATCAAGTTGATGTCAGTTTGTCCTTTGACAGGTGAACACGTAGATTTTTAGTAATATTTGAATAACTAAACTATCAAGTGTGAAAATATCATCGACTTGATTTTTGGTCTACTAACTAATTCTGC
>KZ651960.1:90095-101789 GCA_001010745.2 Gerris buenoi | reverse complement strand
GTTTGTTTTTTTCAAACGCCTACTGCCAAGCTATGTCCCGCAGACGAACTTAGCCGACCACATATTCTTAAAAGGCGCTAAAAGATTGACTTGTATACAAAATTCTAGCTTGATGTTAGTCAGACACTTTTTTGCACGCTATCTCCTGGACTTTTAGCTTAAATTTCATTCTATATAATTTTTATAGTTACATGCTTATTAGTATACTTTAATAGCTAACTTTATAATTTAATACCGTCCAGAATAACGTAAGGTGCGCTTTTCAAACAATAATATGTCAATATAGACTGAATTTAAATTTTACCTACCGTACAAATATAAATATAGTATGTAATTTATTAGTTATTTTATATTGTACATAAACATTAATAAAAGAAATTTTGAGAATGTTGTTCAATTATAATAAATATATGTATATTTATCAATTACACCCTCTACTAATTTCTTGGTCTTTGGCCAACTATCAAGGAAGCTTATGGGGCTTTATAATAGAATATAAAGTTCTTATAGAGAATAAAAAAAAATTATTATATAAACGAATTATAATGAAATATTGGACACAACAGCAAAAGCAGACACAACAGAAAAGTATATTATTTATTATTCATATAGTGCGGTGCGCTTGCTTTTGATATAAAACTAATCTGTCTTCATGCATTATGAGGAGAGTGTTCTTTGAAGAAGCCTTTATCACATGCTACCGTATCAACTTGTCTATTATAAAAACCACCTAAGTCTTAATTCGGATAAATTAAAATTAAACCATCAGTTACCACATTGTATCTGTATCACTTGTTAAAAACGTTTATTTGCTTCTGACAGTAATTAATCACGTAGATTGTTCTTTAGAGGTATGAGACGTCCGCAGGCGAAACCAGCCATCGCTTCATGCATCTCCTTCGCTTGATAAAAAGAACAGGCACACATGGATTTAAAATGTCTTTCTATGACGCTGCAATATAATATGTATATTATTTTTCTGTCATACAGTTATTAATAATTTACATTTGAATATTTCAAAAATATTCTATTCTAGTTAATCATTCACTATCTAATACTATGAACCATAAATCAGTACTTTCAAATTACATTTACTAAATTATTTCTTTTTTACTTTCTTCTTCTTACTTTACTTTTAAGTGAAAGTATTGTGATAGTGCGAAATTTGTATTTTGAGATTTTGATGGATTTACACGTTTTGAGGTACCCAACAACATATCTGTCTTTCGTCTGTGCAGACGCGTGGAGCCAAAACTACTGGGCCGATTTTGACGAAATTTCGCATACATGTTCAGAAAAATCATAACCCGAGGCGAAATCGAGAAATGAATTTTAGCCTTAAATTTGGGGGCGCTACCCCCCAAAAACTCGTTTGAATTGAACTTTAATTATCACTTGCGTAACCTACTACTTTAGATTGTTACTCCCCTATGTTGTTTTAGAACAAAAATTACTTTGACTAAATAACTATTAATCCTTTGTCAATCCAACTATTAATCCTTTACAAAGGAATATCCCACTTCTGCTCTGATAAGGAAATTACAGTCTAAAGAAGAACATTCCGTAAACCTTCTTTAGATNTGTTTCTTGACAATCAGGTTTCCCTTGTCCTTGTGCTAAGCGCAGCAGCTGTGTGCAAAGCTGAGAATCTTAAAAGAAGCCTTGAGGACCACTCCAGGTATACTTTGAAATTCATGAACATTTTAAATTTTCATAATATAAACCCAAATAGCAATTGTAATTACAGTTTTATTCCATGCCCATTTTTCCATGCCATAAAAATTGGACATGGAAAAAAATAATTAAAGTCAAAATTTTATCTATTTACTGTTTTATTTTTTGTTGAACTAACATTGGGAAATCTCTTTACACTTATAACTAAACAAAAAAATAATATTTTAAGAAAATTGCTAAAGCAAATATGTTTGTTAATGTTTAATTTATATCGGAATATCTCATTGCTATTATATTTTCATTTAATAAGGAAACACACTTAAGACAGAGATGTATCGTGAGAAAATAAAGTGCACTTTTGTTTGCATAATGTATTATCTCAGGCTTTGAATTATCGCCATAAATGTAGTTGACTTTCTATCCATATATCTTTCTAGTTAGATCTTTTTATAATAGTATGAACACCTAAGGACACTTTACTTAAGACTTGTATTCAGGCTTTGCCAAGGTAAAGAATGCTACAGGCTTCTTGGAGAGAGTTAGTTTTTATAAAAAATTGAAATAATAATCTCCCAGTGCATATTATGCAAGTTGTTACGTTAACTTTAAAGATTATGGGCAGTGAATCATAAATTAAGATTTTTGATCAGAGGAAATAGTTTTAATTTTTTAAAAATTTCATATCTACTGTAACTTAATGTAAAAACCAACAATAAAAGCTATTTTGTTCCTTTCATTTCCGTATATATTTACTTCAGTAAATGACCTCAAGATAAAAATAACTAGCATAAGAAAGTTTTAGCAATGCATTTTACTCAGCAGGTACTCTGAGAATGCGAAAGAAGTATCGCTTACCTAGCTTAAAGGTCAGGTAGCCTATTATGATTGCTGTATCCGGACATCCATTTATGAAAAGGATGAGTGAAACTAACACAGGGGAATCTCCTCTGTAATCCTTCACACCCTTTCTACTGCCGGTACCTCTTAACGAGGCCTGCAGTCCAGAACATTCGACGGAAAGAAACATTATCCAGACGGCTAGGCGATTTAACGGCTCAGACCTTGCATAACGGAGCGACTGTTGAGTGATCCAATCTCAAAGGCGACACAAGGAAATCTGCCTTCGTAGGATTGTTCACGGCTACAAAAAATCTGAGATGGTAGATTTGCTACAGCAGAGGTCCGGGAAGTGCTTAAAGACAGTAGTAACATTCTACAGCTTCCAACATTGTTACGTTTGCCTTTTATATTCAAAACCCTCAATCTCCGATTCTATAGAGGTATTATAGCGTTTTTATTAAGGATTTGTCACACGGAGTCTGAAAGTAGCATACACGTATATCAAAGCTATATCGTAGGGAAAGCTTCATTCAGCTGATGATGGTAATCATTTTTGTGATTAGGCGTACATTGCTTATTCCTAAGATGAAAAATCTCTTTCTAGTGGGTGCTTATAGTTTGA
Organism: Gerris buenoi; assembly: GCA_001010745.2. Taxonomy (NCBI): domain Eukaryota; kingdom Metazoa; phylum Arthropoda; class Insecta; order Hemiptera; family Gerridae; genus Gerris; species Gerris buenoi. The sequence continues at coordinate 98,653 of KZ651960.1, read as the reverse complement.
TGAGAAACCAAAAAAAAAGAATCTTTCTAGCTCCTGAAATTTGGGCTGGGCTTGATTAAACCGGGAACTGGGATGATCAGTACCCTCCCCTCCCCCCTTTCTTTTCCTTTGTTTACCCCTGTATATCATTTTTTAAAATCCTTTGTGGTGAACCTAAGAAGAAGCAGTACCTTTTATTTTTAATGCCTAACTACGATTTTTCTTATGGGCTTAGCCGCCTTTAGCAGCCAACCCTATTTTACCTCCCCCATCCCTATTTTACTATTTAGAGAATTCGAAATTTCAAACATCCTACTAGATCTATGGATTTTGTTGAGGTTAAATAATTACCTTTTAAGCTCCCTCCTCAGTAACTCATTAAAGGCCGAAAAATATTAACACTTCCCCCCCATGAAGAATATGGTTTCAGTTCGCATTTGCTATGATATTTTACAAAAAAAAAACATCCTACAAGGTCTATGGATTTTGTTGAGGTTAAATACTTTCCTCTTAGGCTCTAGATCAGTAACTCACTAAAGACCGAAAAATATTAACACTTACCCCTATGAAGAATAATTTTCTGTTCAAATGATATTTTACAAAGATTTGATTAAAGTTATGCATTTTCAATATTATTACTGTACCTGCGCCTTATCATAATATTTTGTTTTTAATAATTGTTAAGACTTTAGAGAATGTTTTTATTTTGTTTTTTTCAATCCGGACTTTTATAAAATTATTCCACTTTTAATTTGCAGAAATCAAGCTTGATATTTAATGGAAAATATGTATTTAAAAATAGAATGGTACATAGATTCCTTGCGTCTTATGGCGATACCTTTAATGAATTTATTCTGTTGCAACCCATTATTATCAAATTTATTAAATTGCCTTCTTCTTTGCCTCCGAGCTTACCGAGGGCAATGGAGATATGTGATCGTTTTCAATAACGCTATCTCTCCGATTTGAAAAGTTCCAATAAGAAATCCTTTCAGAACTCAGGGAAAATTTTTGAATCAGTGTCTACCTGTCGGTCTATCCAATTTTATAAATTTTTGATGGTAGATTTTAATTAACGCATTTTTGTTCCCTTATAAGTTTCAAACTTCTGCGTCCATTTTCTTTTCCACATGCCCATAAACATACATTTATTTACAACTGTATTTTCAAAAGAACTTATCAGATTTTTATGAATTTTGGATGGTTTGTCAAAAGTAGCTCGCTTAATTTAAACCCTCTGTATTCTTTAAATTTTGCAAATTTGATTCTTTAACTCATGTAACAAATCGTGTGGCATGTGAGGAAGCTATGTGCCACACCAATTGTGTGGCACATGGCTTTCTCGAATTCTATGACGTACTTTATTGATTTTATGCTTTTTATCTTATTTAACCATCAAAATTTCTTAAATCTCAGATTATTAATTTTTAAGATATAGGTGTAAATAAATGTATGTTTGTGCGCATGTTAAACAGAAACAAATTGGTCACAATAGAAGGTGTCACAGATAAAACTTATATGGGACCAACAATGGGCTAATTATTACCTACCATACAAATTTCATTAAAATCGTACGTAGGTTTTTTCACATAGCTTTCTTTACCTTCGGTAAGCACGGAAGCAAAATTTTGACATTAAAAAAAGGAGGGAAATTAAATAAATCTGACAATAATAGGTTGAAAAAGAATTAAATCATTACAGTACACGAAATAGGACGCGATGAAGAAATCTTACTTATGATAAAATAAATATAATATGTTCGTGCGCATGTGGAAGATAAACAAATGGGAGCAGAAGATTGAAACCTATTTGGGACCAACACTGGGCTAATTATGACCTTTAATCCTAACTGCATGAAGATAGGGCAAACCGTTTTTAAGTTAAGTTGATAGAGAGACATCGAACCAAAAATAATCCCTGATATCCGGAACAGATTTCTGTTTTGAAATCAGAGGCATAGCACTTTTCGTTCTTTATAATGGTCTAATATCTTATCTTAACTTTAATAAGCTAAAGATGGTTTTATTATTTTATTTTTAGGGTTTTGTAGATACTTCTCAAAACCCTTATGCCGAGGGTGATGTGTCCGTCTGTCCGTCGCTCTTTGGTTCATAGGGCCCGAACCGTTCAAGCGAAAGTGCTGAAATTTGGAACCCTGGTGCAACTTTTTGACCCAACCAGAGGAAAAATATACAGAAGTCCATAATTAGATTTGCGCATGCGCAATTCAAAAAAATGTGGTAAACTCAAAAATTTACATTTTTTTAAATATTTGAGTGGGGTATCAAATGGAAGCTGCTGAAGAGTAGAACACAAATATATATATNATATATAACAGTTGTATATCTTCCCAGTATAGTTAACTATCTACCCACTATAGTTATAATTATTACTTCGTGTTCTAGAAATACAAGTGGAGTGTGAAAATAATATTATGCACCAATTATTAGAAATTAAATAATAAGTGTGAAGTACTAGTTTCAGTCGTGACATAACTAACTATTACACTATCTTATTATGTGCTTTTATTACTGTAATATCAATTTTTTTATTAACAGAAATAATAATATAATTTTTAAATAATTAATTTTATTGGATTTCTTGATTTTACTAGAGGCAACAGAGAATAAGAATGTCAATTCCCTAAGCAACTCCATGACTTCTCAGTAGGGGAAGAATGGTAAAGGAAGCAATGACAACATTGTCGAGATAGCGAGAAGGTATTATCTTTGACAGGAAAACCTCGTGTCTAAAGTTTTGGACATTTCAAAAGACTGAATACGCATAAACCTTTACTGCCAAATTTCTATCTCTGACTTTTAACTGCAGTCTATTCCGACTTATCATTGGAAGTTTTTGGTCATAAAATTCAAATCACTCGTGAGAAACATGATTTTTGCTCCCGTGGTTTTACGAGGTAACGAAAGTATTATAATCGTTCTACAATAATAATGCCTCCAAATTCATAAAATCCTAGACACAAATCCGTTTCAGACACCAGGGCACATTTTTTGTAACGTGTCTGTCTCTCATCTCACATATCTTAAAAACTACTCGATTTTAATGAAATGTGGATGTTAGGTCATAATTAATACGTTGTTGGCCCTTTAGAATTTTCAATCTTCTACTCTCAGGCTTTTGTTTATTAACTCCAATATCATTAAAAGTATTTTTCTCTTCTTTACGAAATTTGGATAGGTTACAACCCATCTAAATTTAGAAGCCTATATAAATAATAATTCCAACCATCTACCCACATTGAAAAGATAGTCTGCCAATTAGTGTGGCACAAGGTTTCCTCTCATCCTATCATCTACGTTATTGATGTTATGCTTTTACAACCCATTATTGTCAAATTTATTTAATTCTTTCCCTGTTTTTGTATGCTATCAAACTTGTTTTGACTTTGCTTCAGAGGTTACCTAAGATAACGGGAGCTATGTGATCGTTCTAGAGAACGATAAATGTTTGTGTTCCCGATTTCAAAAATATTAAAGGTTGTATAAGCATAAAATCATACGAAATAGAACACAAAAAAGATATGTGCCACAGATATTAGCAGACTATTTTTTTAAAAGCTTCCGGTACCTTTAGTAAGCTCGGAAGCAAAAAGAGGTAAAAAATTAAATAAACTGGACAATTTTGGGTTATAAAAGCAAAGCGTCATTAAAGTATACACGCGTTGAAGCTATGTGCCACTCTAATTTGCAGACTTTTTATAATAATATTAACTTACTTTTCAGCAATACATAAAAATATTTCTGGTTTAGCGCGTCACAATATTGCAGGTTCTACACAGGGTAAAGAAAAATTGTTTTTCAATTAGTGTGGTACATATCTTCCTCGCATCCTAATATTGCGAGAAAGTCATATGGTAAATAAAAGAGTCACTCATTTGTATAAAATTTTCTAATTAAAATTAAATTTTCTATTACATTTTATTATTTTTTAAATTTAGACTGTTAAAATTAATAAGCCATCTACATTTCTTCAAAATTGGATTAATATTTTTAAAGATACAGGTGTGTATACATGAAAATGTATTACGTGAGTGTCCCCATTTTTTTTTTATTATAAATCATCAACTTCAATCACACTTAACATTGATTTTTGTTCATTTTTGACAGCTTTAGCAACACAGACGTTGTAGGACAAGTAGAAGGTAGCTACGGAGGAAGTAGCAGTTACGGAGGAAGTAGCAGTTACGGAGGACATAGCGGTTACGGAGGAGGTGGCTATGATAGTTACGGGGGCGGTAACCATGGAGGCGGTGGCTATGGTGGAGGAAGTTACAGTGGGAACAGTTACGGTGGTGGTTCCTACGGTGGAGACTCTTACAGCTCAAATCATCTTGGAGGCGGTTACGGATCTGACTCGTATGGAGGTGGCCACTTTAATGGAGGCTACGGATCTTCTGGAGGATATGCTACAGGTGGGGGTGGTTTCGCTGCATCAGGTGGATATGGTGCAACTGGGGGCGGTTTCAGTGGCCATGGCGGAGCTTACTCTGGTGGATTCGGTCACGCCTTGACAGCCCTGGCAGGTAGTCTACAACATATTGAGGTAAATTACACTAGTTATCTAAACTATAATGAAAACTACGTAGAGTTATTATTTAATTTAATCCTCCTCCTTCTAACGCATAGTGGACCCCTATTAGTATGGATGTATTTAAGTATAGTAGTTTCTAGTAGTATAGTTTTTTTGTTTTTTTTGTAAGTACATATAGTATTTGTGTATTTACGTATAGTAGTTTCCATTGGCTGCGGCTGTAAAAAAATTAGCTCTAGCTTTTTTTACTAAAAAGTTGCCAAACAAAAGATATGAAAGACTACATTCCACTACATATAATCAATAAAACTTAATTGTTAAGAGGTGAATTGAGATTTCAAACATATTATACATATAAATGATTTAATAAGTTCGTTGTAAAAAATTATTATATAAAATAATTGTATTCTTCAGTTACCTCATATTGCAATTACTTATTAAGCCTCCTTGTTCTTTGATTCGGGGATTGGTGTATAATAATTACAAAAAAAAAATGCCCCGTGCCTGTATGTTGGTTTGTCAATAATTGTTGATCTCATCTAAGTTTCAACATTCCGCGCCTATTTGTTTCTGTTCCACATGAGCACAAACATACATTTATTTACACCTGCGTATCTTCAAAAGTACTTGTCTGAGTTGTAAGAAAATTAAAGGTTTGTTGAAAGTAGCCCGTAGAAAGCCACAGATTAATTTCAACCACCGGCGTACATTCTTTGGTAAAAACCAAACATTTGATAAACATAAAGGGGAAAACAAATAAATTAGACAATAATAGATTGTAAAATCATATAATCAATAAAGTACGAGATAGATTGCGAGGAAGTTATAGACTACATCAATAAGCAAGCTATTTATAAATTATGTCACTTTAATATACTAAAAATGTTTGGTGACCAAATAAATTCTCATGTATCCTTCGTACTTAGTAGGTACCATAGAAAAATATAGAATTGAAAGATTTTACAGTTTACCCTAGACTATATATATACAAGATAGGATGTTTAGTTTAATATGGGAATGCATTTTAGAACTGAGCTGGTCTTGAAGTTATTCCTAGGCGTAGAACAAATGTTATTCTAATATCCAAACGGAAGAATTTAAAAAAAAAAAACCTTTATACCTACGTAACTGAATGACTGATTTACAAATAATATAGGGGAAGGTCGGGTAGTATCGGACAGCGGGTTATATCGGACAAGTGGTGTTTCGTGCTTTTACCAAATGGCAGCTGCACTGGCTCTGTATTTTAAAGAGGGGGGAAACCAGCAGAAATAAGCGGGCGCCATTTCTATATTTTTTTGTTTTAGTGGTATCAACTAATTTGAGATTATCTGGTTTTTATCGTTTTTTCTTGTGCACTTAGTTAACTTCGGAGTACAGAATTTTGCCTTATGGCAAGTAAATTTACTTTTTTAAAAGAATTGATAACAAAGTGTAACCTTTTACTCAGTCTTTTACGCATTAAATCTGATATGGGATTGATAATGGATTTTTGATAGCCAAATTTTCCAAAGGGTTTTAGTCGGGTTATATCGGACATGCTCATGGAGGGTTATATAGGACAAACATTTTTTTTATTTAATCATTTTTTTTTTTATAAAATTGCTTTTCAATAATAGACCAGTCAATAAGTATTAAAAAATGGGATCTCTAACAAATAGATCGGTACGAAAGCTAAAAAGCTGCTTAGAAAAAGAAAATCATGAAATAATGGAAATTTTAAGAGTAAAGTGAAAATATCAGACAGAAACTTTATTTATAATTATAACAAATCAATATATCATGCTAATAAATAAAATGCATTAACTTGTTTAACGAAATAAATGTAAACAAAATTCTAAATAAATGAATTTTATTGTGTCCGATATTAACCCGCCAACATTTTGTACAGGTAAAAATGAAGGTCTTTTTAAATTACATCAGAAAGGAGGGAAAAAAATTCTTAGAGACTATTGCTGTTATAGGTGCTTGTACAACATATTTAAGTATCCTTTGGTACTTAGTATAACCAAATTAATTCATTAACAAATCCAAAAATTTTAGAAAAGCTTAAGTGTCCGATACTACCCGACCTTCCCTCATTACAACTTTATTAACACTTATTTTCTTATGACATCACAAACATATATAAATTACAACTAAATATAATACTTACTACTATTTTGGAGAAGTATAATATCTTAAGTTTGCTTCGAGTCAAGTTCACCACACTCCTGAAGATGCTTCCAGTAGTGGAAGCGAAATGTCGGACTTCAACCCCTTCGTGACGCGGATTTCACTGGAAAACCAAGTTATTGATTGCGATCAATCCGCGGAAGCCTACGCACTAAGTTAGAATATATAAATATTTCTTTATTGTTACGTAAAAAGCAAGTTGTGTAAGATACCGCTTACGTATAATAAATTTGGGTTTTACTACATAATGGTACTTTTTTCTAAGCAGCTCTAAAAGCAGGCTAAAAGTGGTTTTTATTTTGTATTGTGACCGGATATTAATTAGTCTAGATTATCGACGCTCTACTATATTTTTTAGCCTCAATAAAATATTTATGTTTAGGTGGAAAGGCATGTAGAGATTCCAGTTTACAAGAAAGTAGCCATTCCTGTACCTCAACCTATACCAGTAGCTGTACCTCATCCAGTACCAATCAAGGTACCTCATCCAATCGCTATCAAGGTACCAGTTCCAGTGCCCATCGAGAAGACCATCACAGTACCAGTGGAAAGACCAGTACCTTTTCATGTTGAAAAGCCATACCCCGTAGAGATAGTGAAGAAAATACCTTATCCAGTGCCAAGGCCGTACCCCGTCCCCGTGCCTGTCTACAGGGTTAAACATATCTACGCAAATTCACATCACTAACTTCATCTCATACTATACGGTAAATATATCCAACAAATATTGTGCTTTTTCAAAACGGGTTTCGCAAAATGTGTGCCGCCATCAAATGGGTTGTAGTGCTTATAAGAGAGAATATAATTTCCTTAAGATATCTTTAAAACTGATATATAACTAATTATTGATAAACAAAATTGTTAAATACTAGACATATTCATCATTATACACTAAAATAAATTATTTTGGAGTTTAATACCTCATAGTTAATTATTGGCACAAGATTATAGTGTTTTTACATACCTCTAAAATGTCAGAGGGTAACAAATTAAAATATATAATCCATGGCGCAACAACTGGTTTACACCTAAGAAACGACTATTGACTACTACTGCTAAGCAATACTAACAACTATTAATAACAATTGTGTAGCTTGAGAGGCATAATCCATTACCACAAGTATTATCGACCTTAATTTATCTAAGTTCTGGAAAAGGTCTACTACCATCAATTGCAAAAATTATTTTATTTATTTATTTATACCATGCGGATCGAGAGAGCGCGGGTTCGATTTCCCGCCTAGGAGAAGTAATTTTTATGATAAACTTTGATGAAATGTTGAACAACAATTAAATGTACATACGAAAACTATAAATAGAAAACACTGGGCTGAGTTATTATGAGCTCGTACATGAGAAAGTTTATCTGAGTTGTCTCGAACCGATTTTTTAAAATATTGTTTAGCCCAATCAAATAAATAATGAATTGCTATCCCTTGATTTCCATATAATAATAACATTTAAATGTGCACTTGAATGGGTTTGGGGCACCGGCAATTAAAATTATCGTTGTTGCACATAAAATATAATTTATTATTAGATTTTTTCCTTTTTATTTTATGTTTCAGAGTGCCATCAAATAAGGAATGAAGAATTACCAAATGACTGGAATTGTCTCTGGAATAATTTAATGTTATGCAACGACCATATCAGTATTTATAACTTGTTAAGTTTGGAATTTTTGTAAATATTATAAATTAAGAAATCGTTTAATTTAGAAATTGTTTATTTATTTTAACCTTTTGTAATATCATTTATTTCCAATTTTATTCACTTTTATTGGTGTATTTTTTAAACACATGTTCTGTCCATGGGCGTAGCCAGGGGGGCAGCCCCCCCCCCCCCCCCCCCCC
>KZ651960.1:56385-82984 GCA_001010745.2 Gerris buenoi | reverse complement strand
AAGTGGCAACCCCCCCCCTTAAGTCAAAACCTGGCTACGCCCATGGTTCTGTCTGCAATGCTGCAAATACACCATTCCCAAAGTTCATCTAATGAGGACACTGTCAGTGATATCTCATCCTCGTGTGAGTCCCCCTAAGCTTTTCATCGTCTTCATCAGTGTTTGTTCAATGGTCATGTCAAACCATATTCCTGACCAGAACTTGTCTGTGCGCCAGATTATAAAATATCCTTCACCTACGAACTTCTTGTATTCTATAGGATCCATCTCTTTCAATCTCAACTCTCAACTTGTCTTGTTGTGGGTGTGTACACTTATCATAGAAAATGTGGCCTGTCACATAAAAGAACGGTAGCATTATTTGAATGGTATCAATATGAACATTCAAGTTACCTGACTTCTCTGCCTCGATGGCTTTTTTTTTTTTTTTACTTAGATACCTATATTACAACTTCCATTGGCAGGCCCAAGCCCGTCATAGGCTGTTGTGCCAAACATTATTACATTTATTATATACAATATTAAAATTATATAATGGTGGAGTTATAAATCTGATTAATAGCATATTAACATTGTTAATTATAATTATTACTCAGCCAAAATGCATACAGTTCTATTACAGAACTGTGTATGAAAATAAGTAAAAAAATCACAGGGAAGTACTTAGTCCAAGTACTTTATAGGGTTTTGTAGATGAGTAAGCATACCCATTATGTAAATTATGATTTCTTGTTTTCAATCTCAAGAGTCCCGGGTTCGATNCCCTGCTTCGGAGTGGCAGACATGCATTTTTTGATCGTCTGCACCAAAGGTTCATTTTGTAATAAAAATTATTCATGTACCTTATGAGAACATTTTTCATATAGTCAGCTCTCGGTCTATTAGTATTGAAGGAAAAATAAATTATTAAATTCTGACTAAGTGGATATTAATGTTTTAATTGTACAATGTTTCTCTTGTAGGTAGCACACATTTGAAGTAAATGTTGAATGATTAGGCGATAAAGGAAACTTAGATTTTTAAAATTGAATATATATGTGAGAATTTCAAGGATTATAGAAAAGGTTAGTTAAATGTTTTATGTTCATTGTGTTCTGCATGTAAGACTTAATCAGACAATTATGATTCTTTAAGGTTCTGTATATAATTTATTATGAATTATGAATTATTGTAATTAAAAATTTACAAATTATTTATTTGTAGCTTCATAATGACCCAAGGAGGAGTTGAAATATCGCAGTAAAGTATGAAAACTAAATAGTTTTTTAGTACACTACCCGTTAGACTTAGACCTGTGAAGGATTTTTCTTTTTGAAACAAAACTATATAAAGGGTAATACGAAACGACTATAAAAAAAAAGTCGTATTTAATGTTATTCCGTCAAAGAGAAAAATAAAATCTTAGTTATACATGATTGATTGATCGATATATCATCAATGGTTTTCCATCAAGGTTAATAAAAACGTTATAATGAGAAGTTAATGTCGTCATAAAGCTTACACATTGGCTATTGTTTTCGAATATTTTTTTTGCACTTACGATTTATGTGATTCAGAATTTTTATGACTAAATAAGTGACGCCGAAAATGCTTTGAGAAATAGAGGAGAGTTATTACAGACTGTCCTCAGAATAGAGGAGCTGTTGGCTGTTGTTTCGACAAGGAGCTGTCTCGCATGACCAGAGAGGACCTTTCCCAGCAAAACATCCTTGCACTTTCCTGCCTGCTCAATTAGGTTCCTTCAAAGCAAGCCTGAGAATCACGGACTGAATGTGAAATTGTATCACTACTCAATTCCTAATAAAATTAGCCCACTCCTAATCAACACAAGAATGTAGTCTATTCATTCTAAAAGTCTAAAAGCAACTAAGACCCTTAATATAAGATGGTTATAACGACATGGTTATTATAGTATATGGACAGCTTTTATCCTTAGCTTATTATCAAAATAAAATATTTTAAAACTGTTTTTAAAAAAATATAGATTTTAAATGCAATCATTGACAGCATTCTCATCACTCTAGTTAAATACTCGCACTTTAAATATCAAATTTGTTTGAGTTAAATATGTATTCTTGTACGTCAAATTTAATATTAATGAAACTCATATTTGTTGATACTAATTTTCTACAATTTTTAATAACAATAACGATACAGCATAGAGGAGGGGTAGAAACGACACAGCAGCAGGAAGCATAGAGGAAGGGTAAGCCTGAGAAACCAAGAGCTCACGATCATCATATGAAACAATGATGACGTAATAGCTCTTGGTAGTTAAACAGTTACAGTTATATTTATAGTCGCGTCAGGTAAAATGCTCACTCAAGAGTATGGTACCTAAATGGAGGGTTTTTTCACCGGCAGGGATTTGGGGTAAGGGCTACCAGCGTCTGTCTCGGTGTCGGCTGGGCAGTCGGGAAGTAGCTCAATCCCCACACTCAGGGATTCCGGGATCCTGCGATAGGTCTCGTTATCGAGAGTAGGATAGCGAGGCTCCAAGGTGGCTTAGCTTAGCTTCATACACCCTGGGTCATAAAACTTTTGCCCTGCAGGCGCCGTTGTATTTTCCCGCCAGTCAAAAATAAATAAATAAATAAATAAAAATAAAATAACGATACAGCTTATGTCATAATTTACAATTATATATAAATTATTGTCATTAACAATTATAAATGGTGTTCTGCGTCCGGATGTCAATTTATTAGGAGGTGATTCTACTCCTAAGTAGCAGCCAAAAATTTGGTATAAACTGTGTCTTTTTTCTGACATTCTGCAGTTAACTTTAATCTTATAAACAATTAAAACTATTATAGATAACAGATATTGCCTTGCGGTATGCACCATTTAAATGAATAGCTTTTTTCTACAGGAACAAATATTGTTCATATTTTATAGATTATACTCGACCTCCTGTAAAGTGTGTTATACTAAACCTCCTGTGTTTAAAATTGGAAAAATATTATATGTTTGACTTTTATAAAAGTTGGTACATTTAGAAGCTTTAAAATTATCCTGTTACACTAAAATATTCCCATTATAAGTTGGTATAAAATTAAATGAACAAAGTGGACCTAAACCGCAGCTTGAATAAATCTGGTTTTTTAGGGGGAAAATCACATCGTGTAAGATCTCTGTGAGATACTTGGGTCTCATGCTATCTTTAATTAAATTTGGTTTTAAAATAATCACGAGAGTTGAGATTAAACAACACAATGGATTAAGGTTTAATTGCTTCTGACATTACCGAAGGAAATCATTTTAAAGAAAGATTTTTTTTAAGTGTTTAAAATCAGAATTTCCTTGACAGAAGTGCGTTTTATACATTGTTATGCGGGTTTTTCCGTCAATATTTGTTTATTAAAATTTATAAATTTTACTGAAATTTGTTTGCTACATAAGTATTCTTATTTTATTAACTAATAATAATAATCCCGTTTACTGGATAAATTCAATTATACCCCTGTATTGTTTCTGAGACGTTGCTTGTTTGCATTTAGTGGAAAATATTTATTTCACGTGGGATCAGTCACTACCTGTATTTTCCATATCGATGAGTCTAACCCGCACGGACTTCAGGCTTCTGAAAGCGAAGAATCGTAGGGGGCACTGATCTTCGAATAAATTAGTAACTGATTCGGCAGGAGTTTGAAACCTATGATCCGTGACTGCCAGAGCTCATTCTTTCCAGCAAAGAGCAGAGAGCGTCGCACCGATTGGACGCCGAAGGACTATTGTCCGGTCAAGATGTCCAGGCAAGAGTCGCAGAAGTAAAGGACAATACTATTGTCCAAGGAGGCGGTATTCCCAAGCCCTCGGGGGCGGAAGATATCAAGCCCACGTCTCATTACATGTTAGGTTCAGTCACCTCCTTGTAATACATTGTCCCCACACTGAGCCAATTCCGAACGGGCGTGACAGTATTATCCTTTACTCAGTCCGCTTTTACTTTACATCCCATCCTCCGAATCCTTAAACATCCTTTAGATTCAGCCACAATCTTTTCTATACAAAGATTGACTCCTCATCCTTTGGACAATAAGCTCTACCTCGCTTTGGTCTTCACTTGCCCTCATATTATTCTGCAATAACTTCTTTTTACTAAGTTCCAGCCCGTAATAATACCCGTCATTATAGCCTATCATACGAAATATTAAACTATTTTTGTTTTTCAATGTAGATGTTTTTTTACAAAGCGATTATTAAAAAGATTGAAGGCCTTCATATGTGCTTTTTTAAAAAAACTTCCATACCAGGGAAAAATGTTTATTACTTTTGGCAATATCTCATGCATTTTATCGGCGAACATGCGTGACTTGTAACAACGCAGATTTTTATACAATAGTTAAAAAAAAAATATAAAACTCAAGCCACATAGAAAATTAATAATAAAAAATAGGGATATTTTTTATTCTATTTTGTTGATAAACCTCTTCGACATCACGAGGATCATCGACGTATTACTTGTATATGATATTCTATTAAAAGGGGTCAATGCAACAATAAAAATTAACAATAAAATTAAGAAGCAGTCAAGCATATAAAAATGGGCAAAAACAAGTAAACAAAAAGGACGTTTTCAGTTGTAAATTATAAAAGAAAAACTCCAAACAGATGAATTTTACCGTGAGTACCTTCAGCTGTATCGACCGCATTCTGTATCAATCGGTAAATTTTTCTGTTTTTGCTACAACGTATTTGGCAGAAATTCAAGTTCAAGTACAAGTCTCTTTTCTTAAAAACTGGAATTTCTCGCCTTGTTTAATCATATTATGAACGAACTGCTCAGGAAGATACAAACTTAGGATATAGAAGACTTCTTACTATAATGGCAAAACGAATAAAATATTTTTAATAAATAACCATTAATTTTAATATCAATTTGAATAAATAAATATTTACGAATAAATAAATATTTTGCGAATCTAATATTAAAATTAAACAATTCTGGACACCCCATGACCATAGACCCAGAAGGGAAGTAGAAATCATTCTAAAGTAGCTCCAACATGATGATAATAATAAGATATTATTACCACATTATGTTTTTACGTCCTCTATACACGGTGAAACATGTAATATTGTAATACGATGAAGAAGTTGCTCGCAGCTATTGTGATACACAACAAGTAGATAGAAACTTCATATGCTTCACTTTTGCTAAAAAAGAAAACAACTTTCTTTCACGAAAATTCAACCAGTTTTGTAGTATTAGTTTGAGAGAAAAAAAAATCAAAATTTAATCTCATATCAAAAAATTATATTATAATAATTAAAAAGCAAAGGTCCTCCCATTATTATGGTGGTTTTGTACAGTAAACTATTCTTAGTTGAAATCAGATATCTAAGAAAATTTAAGATTCCTTCAGAATTTACCCAACAGAGCAAAAGTAATAGGCGCAGATAATTATACAGTAGGTTATTTTGAACTTGGAATGAGGGTATTAGTCGTCCTTGATTAAAACCCTTTAAACACACCATTAGACTTCAGCTCTTCTATCTCATCAATTCGATTCAATTACCCTTAGAAATCGGACTGAATCATGGTTATAGATCTACCAATAATTTACTTTTGGTCTTTCGTGTAAAGAAAATTCATTTCACAATCTTATTTCATAACAAATCATTTCGAATTTCTAGCTCATTTTGAATCTGCTTCCTATTTTACTGGTCATATTTTATTTTTTAGAGTTCTAAGACCCTTTACTTTATATTGAATTGGTATAACTTTAAATATTTTGTTCTTCCGTTTAACGCCAACGTCATTTATTTTGATTTATTTGGCATAGATGTATCAGATAATTATAAATACCAGAAAAGCATGAGTAGTCTAACTATACTATGCTTGCGAATATTTCTATACATATAATTATTTTATAATAAAAAAAATACTTGGCTAAACCTATAATCTCACAACTTTTTACGTGAGACTTTGCTTATTATTTTTACACTATTGTTTCTGTTGGGATTTCACTTCTTTATTTGTTTACTATTTTTTACAATATTTTGAATAGGCGGTTTTTCTATTTTCCTTGAAAGTGACAAAGATTTTATTCCTTTTCATTTAATGTTTTCCTTTATTTGTACAATAAACTCTACCTATATACAAAATTTTAAGTTTCTAGGACTGTTAGAAGTGCCTTAGAATTATTGTGATGAGTCAGTCAGTCAGTGAATGACAAAATAACAAAACTTTAGGCTCATAATATATACCTATCTTATGAACTATTATGGTTAGAGTTGTGAAATTTTTATTTCTGGTTCAGTTTGTCATGAACTTTAAATTAAAATTGATTTTATATTATCTAAGCATCTTCATAGAATAAAAGAGGAGGGTTGTACCAAAATTGCTATAAAAAGCTGATATTTTACCTGTGAAACGCATTTTCAAAGAGTGCCATATAAAACATGTACGGCTTTAAATTTCTTCCTCTGGGTTTTAGTTTTATGACTTAACCCCTCTGACGAAAAAAGTCTTGACACACCACTTCAAAGTATATTTTTACAGCTCAGTTTCAATACGAAATTACATTGAAATGCCTTTCCACGTTTGTTCGATCCTTGATTTTATTTGTGAAATCGAAACTGATATTCAGCAATCTAATAACAACACAAATGAAAAAAAGGTTTTGTCCTTATAGTCTAAAGAAATAATCTATTAGCCTTGCTCTCATTTTTCTGTTTTAAGAAAACAGGAATCTTTTTTTGGTAGCCTAATAATAATGATTGATTCAGCATTTATTTTTACTTGCAGAATTCAAAGGACCTATTACCAAAGAAATTAGCTGTTTCACAAATTGTCCAAGCTATGAGACAGGGATGGACCAGAATAGATTCGATAATCTCAGGTCTAACAAAGGCCAATAAGTGAATCAGCCTGTAAAACTAATCAAGCGAAAGGATCTTCTCCTAAAACAAATGATATCAATTTTTAATCATTTCTTTGCTATACTGCTTTGATAAAGATTTTCCAATTTTTTGTAGTTTTATAAACTTTGCTAAAATGATTTTTTTTTGTTATTTAAAGGATAGAACCAGCATGTTATTACCATCTATTTCATACCTAATTTTTTTTTTTCATATTGCTATTATACATTTAATTATACATGTGTATTATCCTTTCATACTTAGTACTATCTGGCGTCTCCTAAAAGCAGTGGTTAGAATTAAAAAATAATTCAAGTATATTAATAGTGACGACTTTTTGAGTAAGATTCTGTAGTTATTTCAGTAAAATTGTTATCCAGGAAAATATACACTTGGTCAAATTTTTTCCTTCACCATACTATTCTAGTGGCATCCTTTCACTATGGTATCAAAGTGGCATCCAAGANATATATATATATATATATATATATATGTGTGTGTGTGTGTGTGTGTGTTAACTTGTTGTAAAAACAAGTTAATGACAAATAACAAAAACGGAAAAATATTAACATTAGTATAGGCACTTAAGTACAAACATAATTACACACAAAAGTATCACAGTTAAAAGAATGTTGATATGCATAATTTTAAAATTAATCAAGTAACAACGGGTTATAATAAAATGCTTACTAGAATGAATAACAACTAATAGCAACTAACAAAATAAAAGATTTAAACAACAAACCAATCAACAGCCGAATAATCAATCAAGATTTGTACATAAGCGCATATTTACTAATTAATTAAATTAATACAATACTGCATAGAGATAAATAAAATTAAAAGTAATGTTAATATTATTGTTGCAAAGGCCTTAAGGAAATAATAAATCAAACGAATAATGAACGAAGATAATAAAATAAGGTAGCAATTGTTTTTTTCAGAAGGTGATGAAGAGGTGGTGGCCACGGTTCTCCTAGAGTTACAGCAGATTTAAGGAGTTAAATTATTCCAACATCAAGCAGGTTACAGTTGAACAGCACATGATGAACAGAATGGGGTGATACGCTATCACAATAATGAAACGAATATACATGCTCTACATGCTGGAGAGGGCTTAATGTTGAGCCTGTGAAGATATTCTTCACAGGCTGTTCAGGAACTGGAAGAGCTGGTAGGATATTTCCATATGTCTGAGAGACATTCTGAAGTCAGCTGAAGGGATAAATTGTATAGTAACAGCTCCGGTAGACGAAATACTCCAAAGATCCTGCCAACGCTTTCTGCTGTCTAAGATAGCGAGTTGCTTCAAGTAAGTTAAAGGAAACTTATGATAATGAACCAGCGCAGGGTCTAGCCTCGAAGCAGCCTTAGCCAACCTATCAGTGAGCTCACTGCCTTCAGCCGTGTGTGTGTGACTCGCTCTGTCATCACGTTGTCCTCTGAGCCCACTGGACCTATGCTTATGAAATTTTGTAGCTGCCTCTAACACTTTAACCCGTTTAGTGATCCGTAAGAAATATTTTTACAATCTACTATTGAAATTATTTTCCTTTTATGACAAAAACAACTGCAGTAAAAAAGTTTTCTAATCGGCTATACTGGTTCAAGATAGCGGTCACATATGTATTTGAACCCCAATCCAATCACTTTATATAGAACTAATTTCTAAAGAAATGCAGAAAAAAAAATCTGTCCAATAACTCGAACAAAACTTTCTCATGGTGATATTAATTATATATTTAAATCCCGCAATATCTTTCATAATTGATTTTTTTTTTTTTTAACATACATATTTAAAAAGTGTTCCACATGTAATTGTTTTAGATTTTCAACAAAATAAATTTTTGTTTTATTAGTATCGCAGAAACTAGTTTTATACTACATATTAGAATTTTTTCGGGAAATAATTGTTTGTTAGGTTTTTTAGAGTTTTTGGGGTAGTCGCCCCCAATTTAGATCTAAATTAATTTAATCTAATAATGTATATCTAATGTAGTTACTTACAATAGCAACTTCAAACACCTAATAAACCCTCATAAAAATGAATGAATTTCCTACCTTTTAGTTTCTCATGTATAGAGAAAGTAATGTGACAGCGCGATAATTCGATTTTGATATTTTGATGGATTTACACGTTTCAAGGTCCCCTGTCTCATAGTTTTAGGACCCACGAGTCTATGCAGACGCGAGGAGCCTAAACTACTGGGCCGATTTTGATGAAATATAGCATACATTTTCAGAATAATCATGTCCTGTGGCGAAATCGAGAAATGAATTTTAGCTCTAATTTGGGGGCACTCTCCACAAAAACTCGGAAAAATAATTATTTCTCAAAAACGGTTCCAACAACTTTGATTAAAAAATTCTAAAATGTAGTCCATTTACTATAAGCCTAACTAACAAATCCTAACCTTGTTTAACTAATCTAATAATATAAGCCGTTTTCATGGGAAAACGGCATGTAAATCTAATTCCTGAGAAAATAGCTTTAAACTCAGACGGAAAGAGGCCGGGTTCGATTCGCCGCCAAGGGGAATTTATTTTTATGAAATATTCAATAATAATTAATTGTACCTGGGCTAAGTAATTATGAACTCAAATATTATAAGAAAGTATAAAACAATTTTATAAATTTGCCTACGGAACTATTGTATGAGTTCAAAGCATATTCTAGGCACCTTTATTTCTAGGCCAGTTTCAGAAATCTTGTAATGTTCCAATTTAAGAGTAATTTATTTATACATTTATTTTTACACCGCACGTCATAATAATTATTATTAATATAATACCATTAATGATAAGATAAGGAAAATTAAATTATTAATCGATTGATTGGATAAGGAGTCTAGGATAGATGTATCTGCTGAAACATATACAATAAATCAGATCAGCGGTAAATAGTCTCGGAAGAAACTAATTTTCTAATTTCTATATTATGCTTTAATACTAATCAGGTAGATTGTCATTTAATTCTTCTTTTTACCTAGTTTTAATTCAGCATGTTAATAAATTGCAATAAATTTGCAGTTAGTCTATGTAGTATGTAGGCGAAGAAGTGGAACAAAGAGGAGTAGAATATTGGATAGCCAGGTGTAAAGCTTTAGCTCGTTAAGAAAGGAGACACCCATAGACTAACCTTATAATACCTATGGGACTCAGGCTTTATTCTCAGCCCTGCCATTACTTTATATATTGATACTCCAATCTTAACTCTACCTTCTACGGATTGAAGCAAACAGGATAAATTACACGACAAATAATGCTTTTTTATAATCCATTTAGGACTTTGTACAAAATTATTTTTCAGTATGAAAGCCATGGATGTCGCAAATATATCATAAATCCTTTTGGTATATCTACCATTCAGATTGCTAATCTCTTTAGAACCACATCTTAAGATTTATTAATACTAACCTATAAAAACATGGATTTTATTATAAATCCTTCATGTTTAAGTATTTTGGTTGTGAAGATCATCAGCAAGTTAATTGAAGCGAGCATCAGCGAGCTCCTTACATTCAACAAAATATTTATCCTGCCTGTCTATCAGTTACGTCTTTTTTTACCAACCAACAAATAGCTAGAGGAGTTTGATTAGCCAATTGGTAATTATGCCGTAGAAAATATGTTTTTTCTTACAGAACATGAATAGTTAATAGTTGAAGTTAATGCGCGAGAATTCTCACTAGGTTCAATAACTGTAGTTACTCAAACATTAAAATACGTCTGAGAACTTTTAGATTCCGCAACTACTTTAGTTTTTAACCGCATAGCTTATTAAAGTAGGGGCAAACGAAACAACATTATATAAGAAAGTTTACTTCTCTTTATACCTATATTTTATCATTCTCGTCTGTAGCATCATAGTGTGCTAGCGTAGACAGAAGAACCTGTAGCTAGGTGATTCCTCTGACTGGGAGAAGGTCCGATGTACCTCAGTTGCGCCACTGTGCATCTCTCTTTTGTTGAATGCTGAGGACCCGACCTTGGTGCTTCTGGCCCGCCCCCTACTCTATATAAAGGCATTGTCCGAGGAGCCGCCACGCACAGTAGTATCCTCTTCGTCAGTCAATCATAATCATACAAATGGCTACCCTTATCAAGGTACTGATTTACAAAACTTTATTTTTGTTGTCATTCATCTAACATCATATTAAGTTTTCTTCCTTAAAATTATACCTTTTTTTAATGCAAAAATGTAATAATAATTTTTTTAAAAAATAACAAATAATTTAAATAACAACCTTAACAATAAATCAAGTTTAGTGCAAAAAAAATCATTAATTAACAATAATGATTATTGCAATAATCCTTATAATATACCACCAATTTAAACCTTCGCCATCATACTGTTGAGGATCGAAAAAATTTACTATTTCCCTTTGAAAATTTGTGGTTTAAATTAAGTTTATTTCTTATTTAATGAACCATTTTTTATTGATTTATTACTTTATTAGTATGAGTGCACCATAAAAACATTATTGTTCTATGAGCCTAACCAATAAATGTCCAATATTTAAGTATTTTAAGAATAGAAAAAACAAATGAATACAATATATTATTTCGAATACAGTTTTTATTATTTATTAACTTTTATTCACTGCATGAAATAATTCATTTAATTCAAATGAAAACTTATCAATAAACTTTTTAATTCTATAAAGAAATAAGAACATGAGACTAACTGATTAATTAACTTATTTAGAACCTTATCCTAAGATGGTAAATTTTTCTGACCTTGAGTGAGCTTTATTTCTTTTAATATAAGTTGTTTATGAATAGTTCATAATTGTCAAAATTTGTTACCAAAACATTCAATTATAAGTCAAAATTCTACATTTTAATTTATAAATTTACAAATTTTATTGAAGAGTTTTTTTGCCTCCAAACTTACTGATGTAACGGTAGTATTTTGATCATTCTAAAAAACAAATTTGCTAAAAAAAATCATGGAACAATTTTTGTCTTGTGGCACTCACACAGTCAACATTTTTGTGTGAATCACCATGTGTTAAAATCTACTTGTCCGATTTATGGTAAAATTAGAAGATGGTCCTTTAATAATTTTAGTCCCAAACACACATTTAATGTTAAATAAAATTAATGTGACCCCTCTGGAAATTGAAACTGGTCTTCAATTTTCAATCTCCAGTGGAAATTATATCAAGTGGAATTTTCTAATGCTATATACATTTTAAAGTCTACATCTATATACTTTATTTTATATACTCTTATGTGACCATTCTCCGAAGAACTGTGGCAAGGAATTTATATACCTATTTGCCACACTAATTGGCTCACGTATTCTCTTTATTTCTTAATATAAAGTTAACTAATTTAAATTAAATCAATGGTTAAATCTAACAACTGAAATAAGGTAAACCAGAATAACTGGTGTATGATGATGTTCTTTAAATTATATAATCTATAATATTTTAAATTTAAATAATTATAACTAATTAATAGTTAGGTTGTATCATTTGTCGATGATTAATAACAAATTTATTTGGTAATTAAAACTAACAAATTAATATGCTATTAAATAACTTAATATTATTAAACTTGTTCAGTTTATTGTCAATATGAATAACAAAAATAATGTTATCACTAACATCACGTAATCAACTAACATACACTTTATATAATTTTCTTAGATTATACCAAAATTTTGTGAAAACCAATATAAATACATATTTCATGCCGACCTATTTACAGTTAAATGAATATTATGTATTTACATTTGTTTCTTTTAGTTTACCAATTTTACATTTAAAATGTTGTCCTGTAACAATGTGAGTACACTTAGGTACCTCTGAAGAGTGTTGCTGGAAATTACTTTGATACATTTTTAACGTTTTAAGGTCCCCTGAACCACCCAAAAAATGGTTTTAAAAACGCCAGTCCAGCGTCCACGCCTGCGCCTGCAGCCTTAGCATACTTGTGGATTCTAAACTACTGGGCCCATTTCAATATAAATTTGACGAACATGTTCAAAAAAATCATACTCCGAGGGTAAAATAAATTCAAACTCCAAATTTAGACACTGCTTTTCTTGAATTGCTCTTCTATCACTCACGTTAAAGTAGCGTTAATAATGATTAAGTTTTCCAACTTCCAGGTTGCACTTCTGGCTGTAGCATCACTAAAGTTAGTCACTGCCGCGCCTGGCCTCCTAACTCATGCCATTGATTACTATGTAAGTATTTTGTGTTTGTTTTCTAACAGCTACTACTTTTCTTTTATTTTTTGTACTATAAGTAAATTTTAGCGATTATATTGTACTCCACTTTAAACTTCTATATGAGAGTTAAGTTAAATATGGTTTTGTCACAGAATATAACGGAATTACTTAATAAAATAATTGTTTTTATTAAAAAAAATGCTGTTTATTCTTATTTCAATACGCTATCATATTATGAGGATTCATGTTTTGTTTATTGTTGTGGCGGACACATAGTTGTCATTGTTTTAATTCCCGTTAGCTCAGCATTAACAACAATTAGAATTACACTAAATTCTTCATCAGCATTATTTTAGGTTAGAGAAGAAAAATATATGTATATCATGTCATAACTATTACAAATAGAACTGGTGTCATTTCATCATACAGGTCAGCCTCTTTCTTACTATGTATGTCTTAATAACATATTTGGACGTGATGCTGGATATTACGAGTATTACAAAGATTTAATAAATGCAGGCATGCGGAATGTTTGAGTCTTTTTTTGTTTGTTCCATTACGAAGAATAGCTAATTTCAAACGGGCTGAAACTAGTACGTGCTTCTTTTCTTTAACTTTAACTTCATAATAAGTAACACCAGGATCTACATTTTTTTAAGCGTAAAATTCTCAGAACATGAGAAAAGATTCGCTGTTAACTTATAGACCGATGCTTGTTTAGTTTAACAGTTCATTCGTTCGAGTAAATTGTACTATAATTATTAATGATACTAAAGTTTCTGCAGTTTTTATTCTAATAAAACATCTATCCAGCAGCAATTTCATGTCGTAATACAAGCTATCTTTTGGGAAGAAAGTAATAGCTAATAATTCATTAAAGCATTGTTTGGATCACTAAAAAAGAAACCTTTTTTTTATTAAACAATTATAGTTTTTGCTTAATTTATTAAGAGAAAGTATTGTGATAGCATGAACATTCAATTTTGAGATTTTGATGGACTTACACGTTTTGAGCTCCTCTTTCCAAAAAAAAATGTAAAAAATAAAAAAAAGCTGTATGTCTGTCTTCTGTGCAGACGCGTAGAGCCTAAACTACTAGGCCAATTTTGACGAAATTGTTTTCCCGAGGTAAATCTAGTTTTGGAGATATTGATGAAAATAAATCTGATTTTGTTGAAAATCGAAAACAAAAAGTAGACAACGCTTTTTATTATTTTTATTTATTTTTTAATGAATTGTTTAATTAAATGTTATATATATTATGCAATTTTAATAAAGTTTCAAGAATACGAGTTTGTCTGAGTTGATTTATTTATTCTTAATGACAGCCTGACTTTAAAAAAGTATGAAGCACTTCTTTTAAAATGTAGTTTAAGAAAATAGATTAAAGTTAGTCTTACACAAATGAGTTTTTTAATTCAGTACATACAGAAAACTTATTTTATTTTCACTTATATTTTTGTTTTTATTTTCCTGGTTTACATTTAATAGTCCTTTTCAAGACATGAATGTGCATGGTAGATATTAAATTCTTTTGTCTTAAAATTAATTTTTAGACTCCTCTAAATAAAAAAGCAATCTCTTTATTCTCTAATTATATTATTTTAATATAAAAAAGAACAGCACTGCAAAACACAAAGAGAATGTTTATTGCTAAATTAAATTTGAGCTCTCCTAAACAATAAATTGAATTAACACAACAGTTGTAAATAAAATAAAATAATTAAATTTTATTAAAGTTTTTCTTGCTTAATTTTTGGCTCTCCAAAATCTGGTACGTATAATATTTTATACAAGTTTATTCAATAACTAATTTTGTATAGATTCGAATAACTTCTACGCTTTTGAATCACGTTCATAATAACAATATAAAATAAGACTGCCAATTAGTGTGGCACATAGCTTCCTCGCATCCTATCATGTACTTTATTGTTATATTATCATTAACGTTATATTACTTCATTGTTATATTATTTATTTTGTAAGATTTATTAACAGTTATTAGCGATCTTATAGGTTTTACTAAAAAATTGTACTTATTTTAAAATGTTTGTCTCATTAAATAGATGAGGTTTGATTTTTTTCCCGACCTAAAATTCCAATTTTAAATTTGAAGTTCACGGTTACGCAAGCGTTGCGTGTGAACGGTTGAGCGGATAACGTTGTTCAACGAACTCGTCCTGGGCAATGGTAAAATGAACATGTCTACTAAATTTCATCAAAATCGGACGTCATTTACTCAAGTTATCGTCGCACGTTTCATAATCGCGGACACACAGACCGACAGACAGACAGACAAGGAACCAAAAATGTTCCCTGATGTATGAAACGGATTTCTGTCTCGGAATTTTTAAAATCGGAGGCATAAAACTTTTTCTTTCTCAAAAGTGAACACAATGCTTCCGTTACCTTCGGTATAAGCTCGGAAGCAAAACATATACTCGTATGTACTTATTTTGTTATTTTTTTCCGATGGCATTAGTTATTGTTTGATAACCTACCTGAAGCCTCAGCTATTGATTTACATGACATGCCCTTTTTCTCAAAAATATTATAATACAAATTTATGAATTGTGAGTTATTCAGCAAGCTTTTTCTAACGATTTCCACGAAAAGTCTTCAAATCATCTAAAGAACTTTATTGGAAATGACGTTATTTGAAGTGCTTAACATTTTAGGGAACTATAAGTAACACTCAAAATGACGATGCATGTTATATGCAAGATTATATTATGTATTATGCACTAGTGTTGTGTGTTGTTATTGAAAAAGGTGTTCACATAGGTAGTTGCTATGAGCAAACTATTTGTTTTAAGATATAATCATAAAACAAATATAGTACAGGAGGTAAAGTATGGGCTGAACTAAAGTGTATTTTTTTTTTGTTTTTTTTGGTGGGGAGGTGAAATGCATTTTCGCACTGGGTGCCGGACTCCAGTCAAGACTACCGGCTAAAACACCCCCCCTTTACCTTCTAGGGCTTTGGTCCGGGACTGTTCTACACATTACTTCAGGCCAAGCCCTATTTACTTATGCCTCTAAAGGTCTCTCTTCTTCCTTGGATTGGAGATCAATCTCCTTCCTCTTTAGGACTTTTTCCACGAATCGTGCAACGTGGTTCCAATTGTCCTCTTTTCTCAGCATGCCTTTGACAATATCCTTTGGTTTGAACTGACCAATCTCCTCTTCTAGGCTTGATCTTTGCTGTGCCCATCTGGGACACTCAAAAAAGGTGTGTTCCGCGTTGTCTAGCGTGCCTGGGGCCTGGGCAATAGAGGCAGTCCGGTGATGAGTGTTTCTCGATTTTATGTAAATAAGATCGGAAGTACCCATGCCCGCTTAAAAATTGGGTCATATAGTAACTAATTTCTCCGTGACCTCTGTTCACCCAGGCTTTTAGATCATTAATCAGCTTCGCTGTCCAGCGTCCTTTAGTTTCTCTTTCCCATGACTGTAGCCATCGCTCCATTGTCTTCTCTCTCTCTTCTCGTCTAGGATCCTCTCCGGTTTCGGTCTTTCTGGCGAACACCGCCTTCCTTTCTTGTGCCAAAAGGTCAATAGGTATGACCCCGGCAATAACCAAAACTGCAGGCCCTGAGACTGTGCGATAAGCGGCGGAGACCCTCAGAGCACTCAGCCTCTGAACTCGAAGCAGTTTTTTTCGGCGACTCTTCTTCTTGAGGGTGTCAGCCCAAATTTCAGCTCCATACAGCAAGATCATCTGCACTGCTGACATGAGCAGACAGCGTTTACTAGACCGTGGTCCACCAGTGTTGTTCATCAGTCTGCTGAGTGCTCTGACGCTTGTTTCTGCCTTATCAGCAGCTAGTTTAATTTGCTCCATGAAAGTCATTTTGGAGTCGATCATTATGCCGAGATATTTTACAGCTGGCTTTGTCACTACAGACTCGTCACCTACTTGCACTGGGAATATGGTGGAGATCCTCTTCTTGGTTATCAACACAACTTCAGTCTTGTTGAGCGCCAGTGATAGGCCGTGTTCGACCATCCATCTGTAAATCCTCCTCACGGCTTGATTGAGCTTTAGCTGGGCCAGTTCCACGTCTCTCTCTGTAATCAAAACCGCAATATCATCTGCGTACACAATTAGGAGGGTCCCTTCAGGCATTTTTTGACGCAGTAAACCGTCGTAGATGGCGTTCCAGCGATCAGGTCCTAGAATAGAACCCTGGGCGGCTCCAGCTGTGACTACTGTTCTTCGGCGCCCCTCTTTTGTCTCATAAATAAGTGCTCGGTCCCTTAGATAATCATCTATAATCCGCTGAAGGTATGAAGGTAGCTTGAAATACTCACCCAACGATTTCATTATGTCACACCATCTTGCGGAATTAAATGCATTTTTTACATCGAGCGTCACTAGGAGCACAACCTTCCGAGACTGGCGATTAAAATCCTCTGCACGTCTAACTGCTTCCGGTATTTGTCTTATAGCGTTCAGTGTTGATAGCCCAGACCTAAAGCCATACTGGTTTGATGACAAGTCTCCAGCAGCCTTCATCGCTTCTTTACTTCTTAAACTATTATTAACTTTCTTAAACTTGAACTAAAGTGTACGGTGCCCCTTCTGATAACACGTTATCTCACTGACGACCTTTCTCGAGACTCAATATATCGATATATCTTGTCCATTAAACTCTTTTAATACTTCGAGTTGGACCTCTACCTGGTCTATATGTAGGAGGGTTGTTTTTCTGCAGAAAATGAGCGGTGCGGCAATTGAGTTTCTATATTGCCGTGATATTTATATTTCCGTTAGTTTTATATTTTCGAGTTGGACCTCTACCTGGTCTATATACAGGAGGGTTGTTTTTCTTCAGAAAATTAGGCAATAAAAAATTCTAGGGCAAAAAAAATTAAGGTTAAGAAAATTGAATTCAAACACAAAACAATTATATTTTTGTTTGACGTGTAAAATTTCGCAAATCACGTATTATTTGGATATATCGAAATATGGCGTCATTAATACAATCTATACTATAGTACCGATTTGCGATATCTAGTAGGAGGCACCGGACCCTGTAGTTCTACCAAAATATGCAACAGGAACGAGAATAACATATGAAATGTTAACACAGTATTCTAATATACATATTATTGCCTTGATACTAACTACTGAAACAAAAATTTGTGAGGGGTATACTTATTAATTTTATTAGCTTTTAATTATAATACGGTAGGCTATAAAGACTAATTGTGTTTTTAATAAGAAGCACATTTTTAATGTTTCAGGAGCATCCCAAGTACGCGTTTAATTACGGTGTGAATGACCCTCACACTGGGGACGTAAAGGAGCAGAGCGAGGAGAGAGATGGAGACGTAGTTAAAGGACAATACAGCTTGGTGGAACCTGACGGCTCTATCAGGCGAGTCGACTACACGGCCGATCCCATCAACGGATTCAATGCCGTCGTCAGCAAGACTCCTGCCGTCCATCCTCTGCCCGTCAAGCCTATCGTACTGGCCAAACCTGCTGCTTATGGTATTAAATCATACAAAATTGGTTTTAAGTAATATATATCATAGTACATTACATAGTTGTAATCATGATCATAATTTGCACCCATAGAAGATACTTCTGTCTAGAAACTTTGCTGTTCATTGAGATGGAACAAGAGTAAAACATTTTAAAAATTGAAACGAGAACCTACCCTAGACGATAGCACATGGGATATGTTTATATTGATCGATTATTGACCGATTATTCATCGATAATGAAGAATTTTAGGTCAAACAACTAATTTTGTACTCAGGATCATGAAGATCACCTTGTTCACTAATTTGGACGGATCATAGTTGCTTTCCAAGGGTCTTTTATAAGCTTATAAGCAAATTAGGTCCTGCGAACGAACTTTGCCGACGACATATTATTGAAGGATACAAAAAAATTAACAACTGAACAAAACATGTTACGGTGTGCATCAAATGTAACGATTGTTGTAGACTGGTTTCATCGAAATTATTGAGTAGAACCAGAGTTCATAATAATGTCGGCTACTTGTACCTTTTCATGTTTTTTTATTATATAAAAAAAAATTTAATTAATTTTATTTCATTTACGTTAGAGTTTTTTTAAAGTGATATTATGAGCAAGATGAACGTTTTTTAGGCGTAGATTAAGAAAACATTTTTATACGCACAATTAAGATCATTGTGAGATTTAATTCAATATTGATTAAAATAAAAAAAATAAAAAAATTATTATGCTTAATAATAAAGTAGAGAAATTTTGTATGTAATAAATTGACAGCAAATAAGGCATTTTTATCTACAAAATGGAATTATTGATGTATTATACGAAGGCTATAGAAACGAAACTAATAAGGCATTTCATTTTATTGTTAGGCTTACATTAAAATCGACCAAATCAATAAAGCTACTGCAATGACAAAACCTGTCTCTCGATTGATGATGTATAGCTAATTGAATTCATCATCAATAAGTAAAAGCAAGAGCCTGCTGCAGATAATAAACAAATTATTGTCAATCTTGTTTCAATAACTCAAAATTTCAAATTATTAATAGTTATAACTTTCGTGTTATTCCAGAGCATACTTTTAAAATTTTTGTTTACATAGAAAAAGAGGACACTCTTGAATTATTAACAAATGAGTGGTTTTGGCAATTAATAGATAATTTCTACTAGAGAAGAGTAAGTTACACATTATATCTCTCTAAACAACCAGCTCAGTAGGTCACTAGAGGTAAAAGAAATCATGCTAAGTAGGGTTTATTACTATACCTTGAACGAAGAAAATGAAAAAAATGTCTTCAATGGTTAAGAATGATTAAAAGCAGTATTCTAAACAAAGTATTGTTCATTGTTCTTGAGAATAATTGTTATGTATCTATGTATTCAAAACTTGCGTAATGCGTACTTAGTTTTTCTAACGATGCGATGCGGTCACTTAGAACAAGTTAAATCATATGGGAAATAAGAAAAAACAACACATTCTTACAAAGCTTCATGTAACAATATGCTTACTTGTACTTAATGTTCATTCATAATCTCTTAATTATTGAAATAATAGAATAATTGCTATAGTAGCTACAGTGTAGTATTACGTGTATGTTTTATATGTTTTCATTTAGAATCTTGCATTTATCTTTTTTTGTGGTAATAACTTCGAGTATTACAAATTACAAAATAAATGTAGATAATCTAAATGAACATTTCAAAAGATTCTTTTATATTAACTCCAAAGATTCTTTAAATTCAAACAAATACCCTACACAGCCTTAGAGGGAGAGAGAGCGTTATGGTAGATATGTCTTTCCTTTTCCAACACATGCTATATTAGCTCTGACAAGAACTACGTTCTTCCCTTTAACTGGGTGGGGGGGGGGTATATCTCTACTTACTTCATATGCTATAGTTTAGTACATCTTTTTTTTCATACCCACTGGACTTGCTTATCTTATCCTATCTCAAAAATTGCGATAAAAATCGCAAATACTAACTTAATAAATACTATTATTCACTCATCATTAGATAACTGTATAACTCTTCAATGACCAAATTCTGTTATCGATCAAGCGCTATTTCCCTCCTGTTTGTTTAATAACACCAGAAAAATTTGATATTGGATCATAGTTTCTCTTAGAGATTATAGGACCTTATTCTAGCCGGGTTCCCACGGGGAGTGAAGACTCTACAGTGGCGCACTAAAGAGTGAACTCGGCCCGTCTGAACGTAACGCAGTGAACTCTGCTCTGACGTCACCGGCAGTGAGGATAGTTCACTACCGCTCACTCTTCATATCAAACATGTTTGATTTTCAGGAGTGAATACTCCTGTCCCCAGCCGTTTCATAGAGCCAACACCTTGTTTTTTTGTTATCTCTCCTCCACCCGCGGCTAGAACCTTTAACCTTTGCTTGTGTTATTATTACTTATTATATATTATACTATATTATATACTATTTTATATATTATACTATA
Organism: Gerris buenoi; assembly: GCA_001010745.2. NCBI lineage: Eukaryota > Metazoa > Arthropoda > Insecta > Hemiptera > Gerridae > Gerris > Gerris buenoi. Next base: position 61,977 of record KZ651960.1, on the reverse strand, counting down.
TTTATACTATAATTATATTATACTACATTATTATACTATACTATATTATATATTATACTATATTATATTTCTTGTTAGTTTGCATATCATACTATATTATTATACTATACTATATTATATTTTTTGTTAGTTTGCGTGATATTATACTATATTCTTCACGTTGTTTTAAAAGGTAGTAACTATGTCTGTGCCGTCGGCATCGGCTCGTATTTTTAAATTGCAAGACGGTGAAACTATTACCTAAGTTTCTAAAATTGTATTCCAGTTACTCAGTTTTATATGATTCGAGCTGTTCAAATAATAAAAATCAAGATTTTAGAGAAGCTCGTTCATGGTTGGCACCCTGGAATCAACTGAGAAGTGAGAAGAGTGATCACTATCCTGTGTGAACTCTCCACGCTCCTCCACTACTTCACTCCTCTTTCCCCCTCCAGGCGTAGACCACAACAGTCTTAGTCTTCTCTCTAGCGTGGCACTGTAGAGTGTTCACTCCCCGTGGGAACCCGGCTTAAGGTCTTTAATAACTATTATTAAAAGGATGGTAAGGAAGCAGAAAGGGATAAAAACAAATTTGAGGTAAAATCAGGAATATTTTTTATTTTTATTTTTAATACAATATAAATTAATTATTAATATTTTCTTAATTTCAGTCAAAACTGTAGAGCCAGCTTATGTAGCAACTGCTCCTGTGGCCCATTATGAGACTGAGTACGACGAAATTGCCCACGGTGTGGCCTACCAGCCTCACAACTACATCCAGCACGCGCCTCTTCACTACGACTACCATTATTACTAATACTAAATAGATTCTCTTTCATGGAATCTTCTTGAGACTTGACACACAGATCAGATTATATATAATCTTCCTTTGATTAAAATACCGTATCATAAGATTTGAGTATATTATTAAACATTCGAAGACTGAATATATATAATTTGCTCTAACTAATAAGAAATAATGATATTGAGTTTTTACTAGGGTAAAACTTAGGTTCATTAAAATCATTAACAAAAGAGAATTATATTTTTAAAAAAACAAAGAAAAACAATGTTTTTGAATGTATTATTTCCTAGCAGATTAAATAAAAAAATGCTTGAAGCAACTAATAATTAAAAAATGAAACTTATTTTCCATAATTTAGTCAATCATTCAATATGGAAAATTTAAATAATATATTTGTATGTCAACTTGCAAGAAGTTTCTTAACTTTCTTAGTACTAAATATAACTTTTAACTACATTCAAATGTTCTTTTCTTCCAAGTGTACAAAGTTCTTTTCTTGTATTTATAATTTTAAGTAAAAAAAAGTGTTCTTCGTCCTTATTTTTGTATCTTTAATCAATAAACCATTTTCTTATAAATTTTCCTTATAATGTGTTATTTTAATATAATAGTTAATTACTAAAGGTCTTGCTTATAATTTCTAACTTTGTTTCTTTCATATTGGTGGAACCTAAACTTAGATTTTATTATGATAAACCTAAAGCCTCAATTTACGATTAGGATGTTAAATTGAGCTTACTTAGATCGTCCATAGATATAGATCTAGGCTACTCTAATGTTTAGTACTCCTTCCGTATCTATAGAATTGATTTTGTCGAAAATTTTACTCATAAAAATAATTACTTATGCCTATAAATTGAATAAGATCTAAAAGTAATATATCGGGACCGTTTGATACCTTACTTTAACATTTACATTTAAATAATTAAAGGGTATTTTTTAGGGTTTTTTTTATATTTAAGGTACTGAAATATATTTAAAAGCTAGAAGAACGGTGCACCAAATGCACACTATTAAAACATCCCTTAAGGTAATAGGATCGACAACGGTAGAATATCCTAGCTTATTAATTGACACCTTGCTAAGCTTTAAATAATGTGTAGGTAATTTACGGACTGCAATTGAATTCATCAGTTTGATTGTCATTGAAACCATAATTATATCAAATTAACTACCAATAATTCTCTATTTAGAGAAGAAGGTGTAATCCACCATTCAGTAATACATAATTTTTTTTTTTTCAATGACGGTTAATTGATTTATGAACACACGTGAAGTTAACGAGTAAGGTACCTTGGACTACATGCGATGGGAACTAAAAGCCTGTTGTGAATGAACAGCCTCTACCCCCGTTGTATTAGGTCACGAGGCGCCTGGGAATTTGCTATAGATCCACAAAAGATACCGCACACTTCCCCGTCATTGACATGCAGTTAGAACTGCGCTTCAATGAGCGCTCACAACAATATTATTTCATGGTTCGATTCAAACGGTCCATCTACTTCCTTAGAATCTAAGTTTACACTGTTTCACGCCCGAGTGTAACTAAAGTAATGGAGATAATGATTGGGTAAATGTAATTGTAGTTATAAGTTTTTAATTATGTACGAAATTTTTTTTTTTTTTGACTAACCTTTTAAAATTATTGTTTTAATTAGGTAATAATAAAATACAATTTAATAATATGTTAATAAATTGTAACAAATCATAATCACCAATTTACACTTAATAATCATCGAAAATTCGAAGGCTAATAATAATTATAAATAATAATTATCTTTATCATTTTTGGATCTAAAAGATTAAAATTTGAGTGCTACCTTCTATGCTGTGTATTGCACACAATTAAAATAAATATGTAGTTAAAAGACTATTATATTAAGAAGAGCAATGTTTCGTTCAGAGTAAGCAAAGATGAGGTAGCTAGCTTTCATTGTTTAGGATATCATATAAATATAAATATAAACATTTTAAGATTAATATTTCAAATAATTTACGTTTCCATACAAGTATTCAATTGTTATAATATACAAGATTATAATATACAATTTACGCCAATATTTCGGATTTGCTCTTACATTTTAAGAGATAAATATGTATATTTAAAAAATAGAGGCTATCATAAATAAACATTAATATAAGTTAGAAGTTTGCCTACATTACCTTTCAAAATCAAAGATGTTACTTGGTATTGTATGATATTAATCTTTCGAATATAATTAATTAATATTCCTTTTTTGCCTGAATGATTATACATAGTATTATGCTTTTTGTAGTCCTTTGATTTTTTACTTTTCCTCACTACCAATAATAGGAAAAGTATTGTTTTCACCAAATAATTTTTTTCGAGATTTCAACAGAATTATCCGTTTTGGGTGTTTTTAAGACCTCCTGAGTGGTTTTCAGCATGACGTCTGTATGTATGTGTGTATGTGTACCTTAGTTTAAGGTAGGTATATTTAATATTTAGAAATTTAATACGCTTATACACTATACAGGGTGACCTGCGATAAAATGTCAAACGAAACTGGCGGATTCTGTGAGTCAAATGCGGCTAAAAATGTCGAGTAAGCATGTGCCCATTTCTCAATAGTTCTCGAGATATCAATTAATTTCTTTTTTTAAATTGTATCACGAAAAGTGTCAACAAATGCCTAATATCTCAAAAATTAAATGAGGCAGAGAAATCGGGCTAAGGTATCATTTTAAAGAGCATAAAAACCCTTTTAGAATCGATCATTTATTTCCAAATGATCAGCTGCTAAGCATCTTTCCTTAGAATAATACTACATATAGAAGGAGCATAGAATCAAAACAACAAGCAATTACTGATAAGGGACTGAAGCCAACTTTCGCCGAGGGGTTGTGTCCATTAGACCAGGGGACCAACAAAACAACACTCTTTTTTTTCATTTAAGCTGGAGAAGGTTGGCCACGCTTTAGTCACTATTCAAAGCCCGCTCACAAACGTCAAGAAAACAAGCCCTGCCATTGGTTATTGTTTACGTTTCACTCTGACGTCATTTTTTTCAACTCGCCCGTCATGATATAATAAACATTATTTTTAGCATATTTCAAGCTAAAATAAGATAAAACACAAAAAAAATATTACAATAAACTAAACTGACTATCAATAATTATAATTAAATAAAAAATTAAATTATAAAACCGAAGGCAAATAATTTTAGAGTTATGACGTCACAAATTACAAAAATGAACTTTTATACGCGGATAATGATCATAACCAAAGTTGTTTTCAATGTTATCAGTGACACTCCTTCTATATAATATAGTATTATTCTATGCATCTTTCCTATTACATTTGACACACAGTCCTATTACATTTGACAATTAGGATTTTTTTAATTCGAATTCCTGAGCGTTTTACTCTTACTTGAGGAATGTTAGAAGTGTGGCAATTTCAGGAAAAACTTCTGCTTTTAATAATAAAGTTTAAGATCAACGGACTAGTTTTTGAATTATAGTGGATTGAATGTTACCGGACGTTAATTTTTTTTTCAGGATCACAACTGATTCTTGTACAAATGCGAAAAAGGTTTCCCCGAACGAAACCACAAGACTTAAATCCATAATAGCCAAACCATAAACTTAAATCCGGAACAGCTTCGTTATCGAGATTTTCGCAAAAAACATCACTTTTGAGCGTTTATCCTTTCAATTATTCTCAAATACTACGCTTTTTACCATAATATTCATTGAACCAAATCTTGCAGAGAATCGAATTACACTAATTTTAGCTCTCTACATCAAACTCCTTTAAAACAAAGCGTTGATGGAGATCACCATAATGGATTGGCTAATAAAATGACAGGTACATAGCATTTTGAAATTTGGCTGAAAATCATTTGAAAATTTGGCTGGAGTCTGGAGCTGGGATTGATATCAGTCAACAAAAAATTATGTTCTCTAGAATATTTGCTTCAAGGACTATTATGGTACAAAAGAGTAGTACCTATTTGAGAATTGTACGGATAAAATATCTATCTTAATAAAAATTGATTATACTGAAGTTATAAAATAACTCTAGTTGACAGTTGATAGTAGGGTCTACAGGAAAAAATTAAAAGTTTCAAATATTTCGACCCCTCTTAGGGACTCTTTAAGCTGACTAGAAGATTACCGTTTCATCCTGTTCTGTTCTAACTATATGAGACAGTTGGATTTGGTTAAGTTACCTTGATGATATTATGTATAATTGTATATGTATATTTTATTTGGTTTGTGAAGCTTTAATAACGAATAATGACAGTCATAAAATAATTGAGGATTTAAAAAAATATAAAAAAAATAAATAAAAAATAATAATTACAAAAGAACTTTTTATATACTACGTTTTTTAATTCAATTAATTCATTTTTTATTTACTTGGTTTACTCATTATTTTATGCTGTCATTCAATGATTACCTCTCAACTCAGAACAAGAAAGGGGTAGAGGGAACAATGCTATAGAAACCGGGTCTCAAAAAGTGGTTCATTATGTGAGCCCCCTATATTAGCGCTCCAAGCGAGCTCAATCCGAACTAAAAAGATCACGTGGTCACTGGTCCTTTTCCTATTGGTCTATTGCTTGTCGTTCCGTGCCCACAGACGCTTGTCAACAAACCTTTTTATGTCACTTATATTATTATCCTAATCAGCTGATATCAATATCAGATAAATTTCGAGTTTTTATCGAGATATCGATACTGTTTCACCAAACTGCCGCTTGGAGCGCTAATATAGGGGGCTCACATAATGAACCACTTTTGAAATCGCATTGTTCCCTCTACCCCTTTCTTCCTCTGAG
>KZ651960.1:29287-47707 GCA_001010745.2 Gerris buenoi | reverse complement strand
CCCGCCAAGTAATGTTTGCACTTTCTCCTGACCCATGACTATCAACATAGATACTTTTCAGCTTCTTCTAGTTGGCGGTGTGCCTGCAGTACTACCCAATGTTAACTGGTTGTATTCCACACATCCTCAGCAAAGAAAGTAGTAGTTGCATGGGGTCATTCCTTGAAAGCTTAATTTGTATATTACTTATTTCTATTTTATTTGATTTTTGATAATGGAGAAGATTTACAGCAATGATCATTGTGGCATCGAGAAGAGCCTTTAACGACACTGTTAAAAGGCTTTCCTCTCTAATATGTGCCTGCATATATTAGTACTAGTTGTCTAGAACTAAGACTAAGGTGAACAACTATCTTTCCACACAAACCTCATGTAGCAAACGTAAAGGTAAAACAAGAAATTGTATTGGTGTTTGAAGAATATTAAAATCCCAGTTTCCGGAAATGGCAAGGCACACCGCCAAGGAGAAGAAGCTGAAAAGTATCTATGTTGATAGTTATGGGTCATCAGGAGAAAGTGCAAACATTACTTGGCGGGACAGAAAGTTGATTTCACACCTTTTTTGGACCACAGACGCGGGGTGTTTTTTTACCACATAAGTGGTTTTTGGTCGGATACTAACTAGTTTCATGTTCACAATACCAACGAAACACTTTTTACGAGAGACTTCACACGCAATAATTTTTTTTATTTATTCATATTAAATAGAAGGTCTTTAGGCTTTGTTGTTGTTAAAAAACAGCAACATTTTATTTTTATAAAATTGTTGATAACTTTGTTCTACTTAATAGTTTTCTATGACACCAAGCCTTCAACATGCACAACATGTTGGCGCACACCTCTGCGAAAAAATTAATCGATTTCGTTTAGCCAGTTTTGCGCCTATAAAGTCAGACTGGTGGCGATAGACACACATATGAAATGAAAAAGTATCCAAAAAAAAAATTGAAATTCAAATCATCGTACAAATAAAAATTTAAATTTGATATTTATAGATATATTTATCAGCGAATGCTCCTTAAAATAATAAATAGGTGATAATGATTATGATGATGTTGATCATTATTTGATTCCTTTGGTGCAGTCATAGTTTGTGTGTTGGTTCAATCGATTACTGACCGTGATATTGACAAGATTTGGGCAAGGTTTCGATATAGTAAACGAGTGGACCCAACCTATTTCGACGTTCCGAGCTGACGGCTATTGGCTATTGCTCATAAGCTTACATAAACACTCCTAGACATTACTTTAACAGTTTTTCGAAATTATAACCTGGCCACAAAGATGTAAAAAACAGCGCTCGGTCACGGGACCAATGGAGCGAGGAATCGTCCGCAAGTCTCATTTCTTGAAACATCAAACATCACGAGTTATTAAATAAAATATTTATTTATATACTTCATTATGCAATTTTTATTGGTTTAGTTACGTCTTCCCCGACATACTTTATCTGCTTTGCCAACCAAAGTGATAACTCTTCTGCTATTATGAGGAAAATTCAGAAGAATAAAAAAATACCATTCCTGTACTAAAGTTTGCAATGTTGGTAGATTGTGATTAGTGATTAGATTAGGTAGGTACTTGTACGCAATCTCATATACCAAGAGAAACTGATCATACACATTAATATTGAATATATACGGGTAAATTATTAAAAAAGAATGCTCATATAGGAGGAATAAAAAAATTACTAGTTCTATGAACAGTAGACCTCGCTCGTTAAAATTAAAAATCGGGTTTTGAGCTTCGATTAAAAAGAATTACAAAAATTTAACCGAAAAAATGTTATTTCAACAAAAAAGACCTAAAAGGTGAAAAAGTAGACAATGTTTTTACACAACTATCAACTATAGAATACTCTTAAAGGGCTTTCCAACGATACCAAAAACGGCCAGTATAAGCAACAGAATTTTTTTTTTTTCAGTACAACCGAATTATAAGGCCTTAGTAGGCCTACTAAATGCCTTCATAAAGATACCTTTTCAAAACACATTAAATTAAAAATGAAGTCCACACAGTACCAAGACTTTAAGTGCATTTTGTACGAAAAGTACTTAAGGTACTTAAATTAAATGTCCATATTGGGTTGTACAATATTATACTGTAATAGGTTCTAAGAGGACAATCTTGTCACACAATAATCTTAGGAGCAAAGTGGTCAACAGTGGACACTTCGCACTTTTATAGAGCCCGAAAAACTTTTTATTGTCCAAAAGGGTCTGAAACGTAACTTTTTTTAGATAAACATTTAAACCTTTTTAAAGTTCGTTTTAAGGGCTTTCCAACGATACCAAACACGGTCAACAAGCTACTATTATTACCTTTTCTTAAACAGAAGTACACAAATTTGTACCCCTCATGTACCCGGTATAGTTATAAATTTAAGATTTCCTTTTTATGTACACTTTACTACAAAGTACTAAATACCACATTAGTTTCAGTCCGATCCTATGAAATGCAAGTACGGTACAGTAAAATGGCTAAAAAGCGACTAAGTAGCGTTTTTCGACCGATTTTTCCAAACCAAAAAAAATAAATAAATAATAAATAAATTTTAATAAAATAGGGACAAAGGCAATACAACCCACACACTTTTGAGTAAAAAGCTGCCATTTTTTTTATTTTTTTTATTTTTATAGTGCGCCCTACAACTACCGTGGTACTAAAAGTACCTGTGTACCCGAACCCGCAAAGGAACAGGTACAAAAATTTTCGAGCTGATGAATCCCTCGACGCTATTAGCAATTAGACGCTATTAGCTCCACAGTGGGGTAACCTACCCCCTACACGGCACTCTAGAAGTACAAAAGGGTACTAAAGTACCAACCAAGTACATTTTTTCGAAAATATTTTTGAACACATTTGGTCCATTTTAAAAGACCTTTCCAACGATACCTCTGTCAAATCGGTAAAATGTCCCCTTCTTGCTGCGGCTACCCAAGGAGGACGTCCTTCACAAAGACGCAGCTCCCGAAGTAGGAATCGGAAATATAAAAACAAACCGGATTCTTAAAGAGGACAACTTCACCTAGAGTCCGGTACTCTTTTGAACCCTTTCCGATGAAAATTGCGAATGGTACAGAAGGACAAAGTCGAAATTTCGGAAAAACACGATTTTCGTCGAGGTACCCGACTTCCCCGCCTCGAAGGTACTAAAAAAAGAGGATTGCGCTTACCCCTTGAAAAAAACATTTTTAGAGCATACGAAGCAGAGTAAGAGAGTACTTTTGTTTTTTCCGTACGTACCTCCTATGTACCATCATGTACCTCGAAATTTAAAGTACCATATCTCAAAAAGTAAAAGTACCATCGAGTTTAAAAGTAAAACGCCAGGAACAGCATTTCATAGGCTTTTAGGGCTCAAAAGCCGAATAGGGTCGTATTAATGCCCTAGGAGGAGATACGTGAACCATGTGGAAAAACGTTTGGAAAAAAGTGGTAAAAAGTGTTGTTTTTTTTTTTGCTTTTAAGGGCCTAAGCCTAAAACATGAAAATTTTAAAAATGTTTTTGCTCCACTTATGTACTCTTCTCAAGAGCTTTCCAACGATATACGACATCCTGTACCAAATATCTCCGGTTTTCTGATCGGCGAAAAAAAAATTTCTCAATGTCGCCCCTAAGCGGGGGTGCACGTAAAAAAAAAAGTTATCGTTACCGACTATGGACCTCTNGTTTTTAAATTTTCTTAAACCGTGCCATTGATATATTTGAAATAATATAATCGATATATTTCCTGTTTTGCTGTCATTTAATGTTTATCTCTTATTTATAAAAATTATAAATTTGAAACCTGTCAAAATGAAGATTGTAAATATTATGGGATATGACAAAACAAATAAAATAACTTGCGGATTTTTTCCGAACTAACTTTTCATTCAGCAAATTTGCTGAAAACGAATTAAATTCTGCTGAAAAATGACTAAAAGTATTAAAATAATGCATTGTCATTGTGCTCTGAGATGTTCTGAAAGTTTCAAATGTCTAGCTACTCGGAATGTTAGTTAAAATTCGATTGCAAGATTTGTACCGGACAAACAAACAAACAAGAAACCAAGTTAGTAAAAACGTGTTTAAAAAACGCCCTTTATGACCGTAGAAGATTTACCGTTGAAAATAAAACCATTTCCCGGTAGATATAATTTTTCCTTAAAAATACACTATAACCTTAACCATTTCCAAAAAAACTGCATGTCTCTACGACAAACACACCCATCATTACAAAAATCCAAAAAACACCCTATTTCGCCCTTTAGGGCCGATTTGCACCCTTAAGGAGTGGTTTAAAACTGCCCTTACCCAATGTTTGGTCAAGTGATTTTTAAGGGTATAATTATTTTTTTGTTTTTTGCCGTGGCGCCTTAAAATTAAGTACATTTTACCCCCCCTCCCCTGCCATTTGACGACAATAAAGTTGCGCACCCGCCACACACCACAGCTCGGTCGTCGTGCGTCCTCCCTCGCAAAGACAGTCGATTTACAAAAATTAGGAGACAGACAGACACACAGACAAAATGCCAAAATACCTCGCTAAAAAACGAAATACCTCCCAAAAAATTTACCCAGCACTTTCGGCTTCACAGACAACAGACAGATATATTTTTAAAACCCACATTATTGGACTTAAGGGAACACATAACGTGTAAATCCATCAAAATCTCAAAATCAAATTTTCGTGCCGTCACAATATGTTCTCTTTATATTTACTTCGAAGGTAATATGAAAAAAAATGAGACTGGGAAATGATACAGTTCTAAGCGACTACACTTTCAATCCCTAATTGGGGGGGGGGGATTAAATTAATTGATTTTCCAATAATACGACGCGAATGAGTTTCACTAATTGGCAGACTATTAGATATTTTTAGTTACAAAAAAAAATAATAATAAGTTATTGCTTTATAGTCGATTAATTATTGTATATAATTTTCTTTTTCCATTAATAAATAAAAGCGTAATTTTATAGATAAATCAAACATATTTCACCGCTTGCATTTTTAGTGATCCCCCCCCCCCTCCTCTCCCTAGTCACGACTTATACTTTTAACAATCTGTCTGTCCCCCCCCCCCTTCAAAAAAAACTGAGTGAGCAACTGGAACCAAGTGTATGGTTTAAAACTTTAGGTACCTTCTTTTAACAACAAATATCTTTTGACGAGGAAATAATCATTTGAAAACTCTAAATCAGGAGATTCGATTATAAAAGACTCTTGAATAGTATTTTGGATCAGATTATCGAGTACTCATTTATACAAAAATTCATGAAAAGGGCAAAAGTAAAGGAGTAAAGGTAAAAAAACGTTATTGTACAGTATATGGGCCAGATTGTCTTATGATATTAACTATGCGAGGCCATTGGATGGGGGGGGGGGGATTCATTGAATTAAATTAGGATGCAAGTACTCAATCACTCCGATGCCGGTTAGGCCCGGATTTTGCCTAAATAAATAAATGTCTTAAAATGAATAAGAGCCAACAAGGGTTTTTGTTATTGGAATTATGTGCATAGCATTGAATTAAGATGTGCATGCCAGCTTGGCTCCAGTCCGCCTTAAACAAGAAAAAAGATAGGATTAAGGAGTGAAAATAATTCCAAAAGCCAATTTTTGCTTCACGCCAGGATTATGTGTATGTTAGGACGTGTGAGTACGCCACATGGGTCACCTCGTCTCTCCCCTATAGCAAAATATACAGCGTGGAATGATTGCACGAGCCTGACTACTGTTTGTCAACTTTAAGTAGGAAAACAGAGGCAAAAAAAAAACGATCAGACGTATGTGGACTAAAACTATTTCATAAATAACATTAATTTTGCGTGTCACTAAATGGCTTAGCAGCCAATAGTGGGCGTTGGCCGGTAAATAAGTAAATATGTAATACTAAATTGAAATCTAAAAACCATTTGATTTTAAATTTCTTATTTAGTTACCTAACCAATGATTATTTTGTTTTGAAATTAGGTACTTAGTTAGTTTATAAGAGAATTAATAGTTAGAGATTCACACTTTGAAAGAAATTTGATAATCGTAAGGTCGTAAGTTTCCGGATCCACCTTTATTGCAGTTTAAACCACAATATTTTAAGTAATGTTGTTTTGTATTGTTCACAACAAGTAATTTAAACTCCTATTTGTAGGTTCTGGTAGCTCAGGTAATATAAAGTTAATAGGCTGTAGGCAAATTTTTTTATAAGGGTGGCAAATTGTTGGATTTTATCTCATAGGAAATTTTATTTAATTTCTGAATATAGGTTAGAAAATATTTTCTGGATAAGAAAAGATAAGTAGATCATGATGATACATATAAGTTGAAGATAATAAGTGTGAAGTACAAAGAAGTGGGGGGTAGGTTAGTGGGGCCCACTAGGTTTTGGGTTGCCTCCTTCAATTACCCTAAAACTATCTCTATTAGTCCCATATCTCCATTTCAACTATTAATATAAATGTATCACTTACTAAACAAATATTTCTGATTTATTGGATGTATATGAAGTTTCTATAAAATCGATACGTCACAATGTAAGATATTCCTAAATACATTATTTTCTCTTTTTAAACATTAGATCTGATTTAGTAAGTCAGTTTTTAAACTAATAAAATAGATCAAATTAGCATTGTTTTATGGTATTCAAAAAAATATTAGCAGACGTGATAAAATGTAAAAAGAAAATGAACAATGAGGCCAGATCCACAGTTTTAAATCAATTATAAAACTCGATTCCAAGTCAAATTTCGGTGCAAATTTTTACATATTTAGGAAGACATACTAGTTACTCGCGAACCAAGGAGAAGGTTCTTGGATACCCTCTAGCACTAGAGGACCTATCCTAATAGAAATCAATTCTAGTAATAAATATTATTATAATTTTATTATAAAACAAAGTTGAGTAACATTTTTTACATATTTACAAGGACAATGATTTTATCCACTGCTAGTTGACAAATTATACTGAGACTGATAGAGTCCCTCAAACAAAATATAAAATACTTTACTAAAGATAAATACATTTTACAAGCACCACCAGTTTTCAGGTTATTATTTAATACCTTCAGGTATTTTTTAATAACTTTATTTATAGTGATATAAAAAAAAAAATATGTAGAATTGAGTAACTAAGATACCTAGAGCAAAAACAAATATTAATTAATTCTAATATTAATCTACTATTGCAGAGGTACACACTACTCTTATGTTCCCTTAAAGATATAATTAATCAGGTTGTAAAAAATTTACTCAAAATAAAAAATGAAATGCAAATGTGAGGGTATATCAATTATTTAGTTGATATAAGTGAATTGTACGGGTCTGTTTACAGAATTAAAGAAGATTTTTTTTCCCCCCTAGAATATTAACAGCCGCTCCACACCTCTTAGTAGTGCTCCGATCATTTTCTGAAGAAAAACAACCTTGCTTCATATTGACCATAGAGGTCCAAATCGAAGAACAAAATTCGATGGTACCGAACAATTCACTTAAGCCCTTTAGTCAATTCCATATTTGTACTAAACATTTTGATTGAAGTTTTATGAACTGGTTTTTGCTCACAAGTCTGAAAGTAATTTAATACGGGAATTTCTTTTTATAATTTAAATCTTAAATGATGTTTTTTTCATGGAATTTTTCAGCTTCATACTCATTTTCAGAAACTTCACCATCATATTTATCAAGTTGGTCTTTCTTATATTTCTCTTCATTTAATCTTCTTTGGAGGAGAAACTTTCTAATAGATTCTTTTTGGCTATATTTAGAGCTCATATCTTCTACGAATTGAGAGTGTATCTGCTCATTCGAGTCAAATGCTTTTTTTCGATGGGGAGCTTTAGCTTTATTAATGGATTTTAATAATTTATTTACAATTAAATCATATTGAAGACCATATACATTGTTTGTCATAGTTGGAATAACATCATAGACTGGAGAAGTTTCAGTATCAGAAATAGATTCAGGATCACCTTTGTCACAAACTGATATAAGCGAATCAAGTGAGGCTAACTGAGAATTTCTCTGATCAACAAAAAATTGTATTCTAGGGACAGATCCCATCAAATGTAACTGGGACAACTCGTGTCTCAATGAGTGAGATAACTTAGGCAAATTTTCCTCTAGCCAAACTTCGTCTTCTTTGCTTTTAGCTACCCAATATACTTTGACCATCTGGTAATCTTTATTGACAGATACGTTAGTAACTTCCATACCTTTACCGACGAGATCCTCAGACAACTCTCCTGTAGCCAATATATCAGTGATACTTGTCATAAAAAGCTTATTGAGAACAGAAACTCTCATGGGAGTCCTTCTCTGTGAAGAGGGATCGTTGATAACAGTTTGTATACTTTTACTCGATTTATCATCTTGATAAAATTTCTTTTTGCTTGCTTTAGACGTTAAAAGTTTTTTCATGAAGTTAGCTTCCCGGCCACTGTAATCCTTATTGTTACGACTGCAGACACTGACAGGGGCTTTTTGGTTAAAATAATAAATAAATTGCTTCACTAATCTAACTCTCTCTCTCTGAAACATATTGACGGTATACTATTATTTAAATAGTACAATGAAAGCGATATTATGAACTTATTACAAACTTTCAAAACAAAATAAAACGCTGTCAGACGTATCGTCTCTGTGAAGACGTTAGCTGATAAGATAATTTTGTACCACTGTAATTGTCAATTGATAATAACAATCTAAACAAAGATTTAAGTGGTGGGGGGGGGGCATTTATAGCACTGAATTTACTTACCTTATTTATTATTATTTATTCAAAACTTGTTTTTAGAATACATAATAATATATAGAAAAATCACAGGGAAGTACTTAGTCCAAGTACTTTTTAGGGTTTTGTAGATGAGTAAGCATACCCATTATGTAAATTATGATTTCTTGTCTTCAATCTAAAAGTCCCGGGTTCGATCCCCCGGGGGGTCACAATGTTTTTTATCANGGGGGGCAATTTTGGGTGTATTTTGATTTATTTGACCAATAAGGAAAGCGAAATTTAAAAATTTATTCATATATTCGTAATCTGCTATTCAGCAGCTTTCATTTGATACCCCACTCGAAAATTAAAAAAAATCTAAATTTTTGACTTTACCGCATTTTTTCGAATTGCGCATGCGCATATTAAATTTTTAACTTTTGTGTATATGTCCTGTGTTTGGGCCCGGAAGTTACGCCAGTGTTTCAAATTTCAGCATTTTAGCTTAAATGGTTCGGGCGCTGTGAGCCAAAGAGCGACGGACAGACAGACACATCACCCTCGGCATAAGGGTTTTGAGAAGTATCTACAAAACCCTAAAAATGGGAAGTAAATGGGAAAGTAGCGCCTAGGGCAGGAAATCGTACTTACCGGCGTCATACTTTAAGTCTAAAATCTAAATGAGCGATCTCCCCCCTAAAAAAAACCCAAAGCTCATTTTTTAACAAATTTCTATTTCACCCATAATATATGAATGAAATTGAAATTATAAAAGATAAAATTTTGGTGAAGCAGTGGCGTATACAAAGATTGGGAGGGCAAAACCCCCTGAAATATTTCCATAACTTGAAATTAGCAACTAATTTTTTAATATAAGAAGAAAAAACAAAACAAAACAATCATAACAGATGCACTAAAATTTCCTACAAATTTTCGCCAATGAAATTAAATACATTGAATTGAATTAGGGTGTGTGTACACTAAATCAGCCTGGTTTGGCCCAGATTTTTTCCGATAAATTTAAACTTTAGACACGCCTGATTGCTGCCTGCACGGATTTTTGCACATAGCATTAAATTAAGATGCGCACAATAGACCAGTCCCAGTTGGCCCAAATTTTTTCTCATGAAACATGGAATTAAAGTGCATACTCTATACTCTAGAATAGCCCAATTTCCTGGCCAAAAGCTAGGCCAGATTTTTCCCGATGAGGTTAAATTAATAGTTATTTAATCACAATGCGCACTCTAGAGCGGCCATAATTGCCGGCTAGGACCAGATTTCTGCTGATAGAATTAAATTAGGGCCGACTCCTTGTTGGCCTGGAATATTGCCGAAGAAGTTAATATTGAATTATTAAATTAAATTAGGAAGTGTTCACTAGACCGGAAAAGTAGGTCCGGATTTTTTATGTTGGAATTAAAAGCATAAAATTGTATATTAGAATGTGTTCACTAGAATGGCCCGATTAATGGCTCAGTTTTTTTTTTTTTTTTTTTTTTTTTTTGATGGAATTAACTGCATTGAATTATTAAGATGCTCTCACTAAGACTGGCCCCAGTTAGCCTGGAAATTAGCTAAATATATAAATAAGTATACATAAATTTAATTTAATTATTAAACTAAAATATGTATAAAAAATTGGAATTTTGAGAAGCAAGGTGTGCATATATTATCCTTGTATCTTAAGTATGCACTAAAATGGCCACCATTTTGGACACGCAATATGTATTTTACCTTTAAAATAATACCCAATTTCAAATTTTCTGAAAATAAAAATTTTGGGTATCCATAGTTACCGTCCCCTAAAATTTCTACAATTTGCCTTTTATATATCAACTCCTGGAAATGTCATTGGACCACAGAGAATTACATTTATGAGTTTTTTCTTTTTTCTTATTTTTAGGACTGGTCCTAATGGGTAGAGAGGATTTTTTTTTTTTTTTTGCGATTTGTTTTAATTTTTTTGGGGCGGGAGGTTAAATATCCACCATTTTAGAAATGCGAAGTATATTTGTAATCCAAATGTTAATACCTTTAAAAAGATACCCAAATTAAAAATTACAAAAAGTATAAAATATTGCTATCACTTTGCAATTGATGGCTGATCGCAGAAATTTTGAGTGGTTCAGTTAGCAATATTGCTTCCGAGCTTACCGAAGGTAACGGAAGTATTGTGTTCACTTTTGAGAACGAAAAAGTTTTATGACTCCGATTTAAAAAATTCCAAGACAGAAATCCGTTTCAAACATCAGGGAACATTTTTGGTCTCGTGTCTGTCTCTCTGTCTGTCGGTCTGTGTGTCCGCGAATAATGAAACGTGCGACGATAACTTGAGTAAATGACGACCGATATTTATGAAATTTGGTAGACATGTTCATTTTACCAATGTCCAGGACGAGTACGTTAGACAACGTTATCCGTTCAAGCGATCACACGCAATGCTTGCGTAAACGTGAACTTCAAATTTAAAATTGGAATTTTAGGTCGGGAAAAAAATCAAACATCATCTATTCAATGAGACAATTTTTTTTTTTTTTTCAAATACAATTTTTTAGTAATACCAACAGCGACACCCCTATGATGTGTTAAAGATTGCTAAAACCTGTTAATAGTTTTTAAACAATAAAACTATAAAGTCATATAACATTAATGTTAATACATAAATATAACAATAAAGTACATGATACGATGCGAGGAAGCTATGTGGCACACTTATTGGCAGTCTATTTTTTCTGTTTTTCGGCAAAAAAGTTTAACTTGTATACCAAATTTAAAATCTGTAGCTTTAGTAGGTCAGTAGATATACTACAAGATGCGACGAACGGACGTACAAACTACTAAAAGCATAAGGGTTTCTAGGATGACTTCGAAACCCTAAAAAGGAGTGAAGCGGATTCTATCACCGATTTTAGTTTTATTCAGCAAGCCTAAGAATAACTGAACAACCATAGGGCAACTAACCTAAACTGAATAACCATAGGGTACCCTTAATGGGGCTTTTGTAACATTGATCCATCCATAATCATCCCTAAGAAGACTAAATAAGGCATCCAACATGGGATTACCACAGGGGAACCTATGAACAAACAATCACGGATAGGACACAATTTGGACAAAATGATATCACAGGAATGTCTTTTTGATCAGTCGTGCAACTTGACTTACAACTAGAGCTTAGGTTTTCGACACAATGCTATGTTACTTATGCAACATGAGCTTATGTTTTCCGAGCAGTGTTCTTACCAACACCAACCTGGATTGCTTTCAGGTAATTCTGAGTAGAGCCAGGAAAATAGTTATATCTCATTTGATAGTCAGTTGCTAGTCATTAGACACTCCAAGACTGTGTTGTATGTCTCACAGTGTAAGGGGGTAACTCTAAAAAGTCTTTGACATTAAAACTTTCTAAGGACCTGGGACTCAGGTAATAATAAAATATTAAAAAATAATTCACATTTTTTTAATAATAATTAAAAAATGTATGTAACAATTGTAAAAATTCAATGTGGAATTAAAAGTTATTACTGTAAAAAATAAAACCAACTTTATAAATTCTAGTTTTATAAAGGCACATGGTAAGAATTAAAAGTAGAATGAATTTACATAAATCCAGAAAAATATTCCCTTTGTTTACTCATATTATATTTCTTAATTGAAAACTTTTCCCTAGGCAATATACACAGTGATTTTCGTATGTACAGAGTATTTTCATTTTTATTTTAGTAGGTAGTTAATTTACATTTGGCTGCTTAAAACTGACTTTTCTTGATTGTTCTTTATTTTTCTTTTTAACGTATTTTTCTAATTTTCCGTCAGCTTTCAATTTTTCATATTTGTCTATTAAGTTCAATGCTTTCTTCTCACCTATAACAAAATAGACAAATAAATTATAACTGACATTACAAAACAATTAATAAAATAAAACAATAATAATAATAAATAGGAAAATCTGTTATAAGATTATATTATGTATAATAAATTTTATAATGAACTAGCCCAACACTAATCAAAGGTATCAAAGAAACTGGTTGTCCAGAATGCATTATAGGTATCTAGCCTTATGAGAGAATTTCTGATAAACCAAGGTTATCAACATGTATAGATGAAAGGAAATGTTATTAAAATATTACCTTTTCTCCTGAAGTGAGGTTTTCTGCCTTCTTTAATCAACTGCAAATTATTTACCCTCTGAGATTGACTTTCCAAGAGTTTACCTTCTCGAACTTGACGAGATCTCTTTTGATTTTTCTAAAAAAAGAATCATAAATTAAAATTCACTTTTACAAATATTAAGATTTATTTAAGACAGTTACTGTAAAGTTCTTGTAATACATTTTGGGACACACAGAGTAACATGTATTTTAGTATCCTTCTCCCAGCGCTCTACACTGGGATCAGTAGCTATTTTTCTATTAAGATGTAGGTCAAGCGATTAAATGAAATGCTTAGATAGTTTGTTTTGAAAGCCTTCATGGATGCATCATTCACTCCATTAACATGAACACTGTGAATCACAAATTGGAGGCTATTTATTACAAAATTCAGTTTCTCGTCTGACCACAAGGATAAATGCAATTATGTAATACCAGATTAGAGTTTAGTTAAACACTATGAATTGTCATCATCAGTTCAATAAATTCAAATTTGTTATTTAAATAAATGTTTAACTTTCTTACAAAATTTAAATTTCTAGAAGTATTTGTTCTTAGAAAACTTAAGTTCAATAAATAGTGAAAGTATATATTTTTTATTTCTTTTTTTTTAAAAAAAAGTATATTATTCACTAAATTTTAGATTAGTTCACCTGATTTAGTAAATATCTTACTCAATACACATGTGGCTGATTGAGGAGAAATGTTTGCCAAACTCTTAAAATCATAGCAAATTCTTTCAATGCTAACAGGATAAAATTAAGAACTATATAAGACAATGCATATAAATTTCTTCTTCTCTAATGATAAAACTTACCATCCGTTCTAAGGCTAACTTAATTTTAGCCTTTTCTTCAGGGTCCTTTTCTTTTCTGAGTAAATTTTGGAGCTTATTTATTTCTGTTTCCTTTATGCTATTAACAAAGGCGTAATTTTTTGAAAAAGCCTGGAAAAAAAAATAATACAAATAAATAAATAAATAATACAACAAAACAATTTTTTTTTTTTAAATGTTTATACTATGCAGAGAAGAAACATTATTTAATTAAAATAATAATAAAAATGAATTTACAAAATAGAAGTAATGAGGAGGAATATGCTTACATATTCTACTCCTCATTCGACAGGTAGACCTGATGAGATTAAAACTATCGGCAATCTTAGATAAGTGAGTCAGACAACTTTTAACACTTTCCAATTGAGTTAGAAGCTCTTTCTTTGTTTCCTGTGTTACAAAGTGTTAGTGTCACCAAAACAAGCTTATTTCAAAAGTATTAAGTTCTATTTGGTTTTGCTATAATCGTCAACAGCAGTGGCGGCAGTAAGATATTGGGGGCCCCTCTATTTCCCTTCAAGGGGCCCCCAGATCCCCAAGCCTCCCTGCACGGCGAGGTCTGCGGGGCCCTTATTACCGCCACTGGTCAACAGGCTTGAAATTGGGCGTTTTGGTTGATCTCAATAACAATTACAAAAGTAGTGAAATTGCCATTAACAAAATAAAAATAAAGATTTCTTTACTTTTTTTTTTTTTTTTTTTTTTTTTTTTTTTTTTTTTTTTTTTTTTTTTTTTTTTTTTTTTTTTTAATTTTTTTGACCTTATTAATTGCCCACAATAAGTAGAAATATTTTACATGTAAGATAACTGTATGATAGCTGTATAAGATAGCTGTATAGCTGTATGTTAGATAAGTAAACAATATCACAATTTTTTTCAGGTGCACCACTTCGAATGTGTTGGTGTAATCGTAACACTTCAATAGTAAAGTTGCCAATACAGTTTTGTAGATGAATAAAGATTTTTCTCTGCATAACAGGCCACTTAATAATAATAAGAAATACTTTTTAAAAATTTAAATGTGAAATGGCACATACATTCTCATTGAATTCACCACAAAGTGAGTCAAAGCGAGGATCACGAGCTTGAGCTTCTGTCCTATTTGAAACTTTAAACAGAGATTTGACAGGCACCTTGGATGATTCTTCACGTGGCCTGAAAATGTAACATTTAATATTTTCAAAAGACTAACTTCAATTCTCACTTACTGCATAATTGTAAATATTAATTAAAAATAATAACCTGTTTTTGTTTGTTCTGTTAAAATCTTTTTTCAGTGGTTTATTCTCACATTTAGGGTTAGTAGAGGATAATTTGGATTTAAAAACACTGCTGTTATATGATTTAGCTCCAATTTCCTGTTTTAATTTTAATAACTCTTCAAATGACATAGACTTCAGCTCATCCCTTATTGCTAACTAAAAATACAATTCAAACAGTAAAGATAGATAAAAAAAAAAAAAAAAAAAGGATGAGGATACTTATTAGCATAAACTTAAATGTAAAATCTTATATTTGATTTGTCCCCTTGTTACGATGGGGATGGGATTAAATTCCTAGATCGATGGGGATTAAAAGATGAATATTTATCTATATTAATTCATGAAAAATAGCTATATTTTGCCCATTTCTAGAAATATTCAGACCTTTTATATCCATAATAGGTTGTAGTGCAGTAAGCTTTTTCTACATACATAGAAAAAGCCATCTTGGAAATATTAAGTGTAAAACTCCAAAATTTGTCCAGTTGTCTAAAATGCCGAGATGTACCTGTGTGCCAAATTTTATGTTTCTAGCTATAGTAGTTTATGAATTGAAACAAGCCAACAGACAGACCGACAGAGCCGTTATGTAAGGTTTCTTTTTTAATCTGTACAGAAACCTAAAAACGTAAACATCTTTATTGTTTATGTTACTCAGGTGATGAGTAACTTGAACAGAGGTACTTGAGTCTTAAGTTTACTTGATTAAATTTCGTAGTCACCACCAGTGGTTTTATTTCTGATGCGCTCACATCCTACTCCTCCTTCTTTGTAACCCCTCCCCTTGATAATTTTACAAACTGTAAAAAGAAAAATACTAAAATAATGTCCCCTGAAGATTGCTTTAAAGATTAGGCACTAGCTGATTTTTAAATTTTGGACAGGAGAAATTTCCGTCAAGCAAAAAAAAAAAAAAAAAAAAACTGTAACGCTCTTAAATGAAGTAATAGGAAATTACGATAGAGGTAAGGCGGTTTCTACTTTTTAGTAATACATGTCACAAAAGAAGCACACCATAGCAACAATCTTTAGCAGAGGAGGTGTAAAAGTTGGTAATACAGGATTCAATGCCGGAAAAAAAATATCCATGATTCAATGAAGTGGAGAAAATTAAAACGCTGTCATACCTCTGATTAGATTAACATTTAGGGAACCATCCCTACTTTTTAGGGATCCCAAAAATAAATTATTTTGAATTATTTATAAAAAAAAAAATTGTCTGCCAATCAGTGGATCACAGCTTCCTCACGTCGCATTTCATATACTTTAATTTTATATTATCCAGCTAGCGTCAAGGGCGGTCCCACGGGAGGGGTAATGGGGGTAATTACACCAAATGACTTGGAGGGAAAAGATAACAAAGAAATTTTTAAATAGTAAGTATATTTTTAATTATTTTCTTATATTAAAAGAAAAAAACAAGAGGACAATGCTAATTATAGCTAATTTGTTGATTACCCCTCCCAGAACTTGGTGCTAGGACCGCCCTTGGCTAGCGTAATACATAGTGTTACATTTCACTCAACAAAACCCCCTTAACTGCTTCAAAATTTCCCACCAAGAATTAATTGGGCAGCAAATGCCCTATTTACAGGAGAATTACCCATAAATACAAGTATAATACATAATCTAAATAACTTACCCTTTCATGGTCTGAAGAATCGGAACTCTCATCATAACTATCCTGATCCATATTTGTTGAAAAAGTTTAGTGAACACAGCATAAGATGGAAGTCTCACAGAGAAAGGGTTATTCAAACCTACACAAAATTTAAAAAAAAAATCATTAACTGCGATCAAATTATTAAATATTTACATTTTAACTATGAAGTAGGTATTTGAATAGTGTTTTGAACTAGCATATTAGGCTAATCTGCAGTTATCCATAAAGTCGAGAATCGCTTGGCAGCACAATTCCGCAAGCTTTATACACAGAGATTATATCCCTTTGTCAAAACAGTTAATTTTTAAGATTTACACATTTGCAAGATTATACCTGTATAATTAATACATTTTAGGGATGATATCCCTTTGTCTAAACAGTGTAATAGAGTGAATGTACCCCGAATTTTCTAACCACTTTTCCTAGGTGGCTGGTTAACTGCAGTTTTACTCAAAACTGTTTCCAAAACGATGTGTGAATTTAGTAATTGAGATCACAAAATATGTCATGCTAAGTTCAAATTAGCACTCAAAATTCATGTAACATCAAACAGTTTCCCTCTAATATATTCAAAACGAAGCAATAAAGTCTTGATTCGGACTTCAACCGTTGAAGTGATCATTGACACAAAAATAATAACCGAATTAAAGAAACTTCAGTTTCCTTTCAAACTTCACGAATACACATAAAAGCTAATATTTTTTATATCAAGCTTAAATATTACATCTACAGCTTTATATTATATTTTTTATTAGCTTTATATTATATTTCTTTAATTTACCTTCGAGGACAAAAACACAAGTTCATATAAATGGAGTAAACGTACAATAAACTAACAGTATATTTATGTTGTTATTAAAAAAAAATTACGACATTTCAAAAAGGTTTTACTGCATTTAATTTAAGTAAGAGTCCAAATTAATTATAAAAGTTAACACTTCTGACAGTATATTAAATCAGTAGCCAAAACCAAAGCTAAAATAAGCACCTCGCGTGACAAAGTTTTATAACTTTGCTTATAGATAAATACATTCGTAGAGCGAATGTTTTATTGAGAAAATCTTATATATAAATTAATTGTAAGAGGATAATGCATTTCTTAAAGTAATGATTAAAGTATTAAAATTATAGACAAAGAAATAAAATAAATGGTAAGCATGAGTAGAACCGTACCTGCAGATGAAGAACCTCCTTATTTATTTACAAAATTAAAAAAAAATGTTACACTCTACAAGTTTCCATAAATACTCACTACTAGCGCTCATCTTTGAATATTGATAATTGAATATTATTTTCAATTTTTATATTTTAATCGATGACATAGAGTCTAAACTAATAGGGCAATTTCAATTAAATTGGCAAACAGAAAATTCATACCCAAGACCCAAAGGTGAAATCGAGATATGAATTTTAGCTCTAAATTTAGAGGGGCTATGTAGTGCTACCCCCAAGAACTCTGAAAAAATTATTTCTCGAATACGAATTAGACCACTTTTATTCAAATAAATAAAATATCCTAAAATTCGGATTCACCATATTTCGGTTTCCCGGGAAAAATATATCCTAGCTACGAGCTATTGACGAAAATAAGTCTAAATTTTGCAGAATTTGTGTTTATTCCATTGTAACAGTTATCACTAAAGATATTGTGTACATAGTGTGTTTCATCTCATTAGGACATTGATTCTGCATCCATATTTATTACAGTTGTGTTAACAGAGCTAAACTCAGCTAAGTTAAAAAAAAAAACTAAGTTGAAAAAAAAAAAAAAAAAAAAAAAAAAAAAAAAAAAAAAAAAAAAAAAAAAAAAAAACC
>KZ651959.1:261282-272512 GCA_001010745.2 Gerris buenoi | reverse complement strand
AGGAACGAAGTTCCTTACATTTTTCATTAAATATAAATTATAAAATCACATAAAATGCTAAAGACGTATAAACTGTTAACCACGATTTATTTTCGATATTTATAAAACCAAGTGACATATAATTAGAGATATAACAAAAATAAACAAAACAAGTAACAGGGTTCCATAATAACATTTTTTTTACCGCCTTTTTGAAGCTCACGTTTACGCGAGCGTTGCGCCTGAACGCTTGGACGGATAACGTTTTCCAACGAACTCAGCCTGGGCATTGGTAAAATGAACATGTGTACAAAATTTAAACTAACTCGGTGATCTTTTACTCAAGTTATCGTCATCGGTAGATATTTCGTGACGGATTTCGTGTGACGGTGATTTCATGACGGTGATTTTGGTCGTTTTTTTCGGATTCACTCCCAGGCTCCGAAAGTGCCATAAGGAACTTCGTTCCAATAAATCTAAACTTCACTATGAATTAAGACCTAAATATTAATGAAGTTATTAACCTTTATAAATCAAGGAAATCGATCCATTAGGACATTTTATTTTAACGAGTACAATTGTCTAAAAATTTAACTTTTATGCATAAAATATAATTATATATTATATTATTACATTTACTTTAAAATCAACATTAAATACATCTCATTAAAAATTGAACTAGGAGAATATAATATTTTATCGCCCTCCACTTGTAAAAATTTCTACCCTGAGCGGTGGTAGAGTTCCATATTACAGCCCTGGGGCCGGTAATAATGCATGCTATATCATTACAGGGCCGCTAATTAGTGCAAGAAGCGGCCACTTCCTGGCCGGGCCGCGGGGTGCAGGAAGCGCTAGTAGTTTTCAGCGTCAGCTGTTCAATTTGTAAATAATCAATATTTTTATAACTGCAGTTTGTTTTGGTAATGATTTAACCTTAATATGTTTTTGAAGATTACGGAAAAATAGTTTATTTGTAGTTAGTTTACATGTGGTGGGCGATAAAATAGTGTACCACGAGCAGTAAGCGCTATGACAGGCCTCGGGTGTTAAACGCACTCGTGCTTTCAAACTTCGCCCTCGGCCTGTAATAACGCCCTTACTGCTCTAGGTACGTAAATAGCTATTACAAAACAACTATGAACAGGAACAATATCAGGAATAGATTAGATCAAAGTTATAAATAGGCAAGTCATCATAATGTTCTTAAATAAGTATCAATATTTTTAAAATCAATCTTAACCAACAATTTCATTGGTAGCTGATAGCATGATGGATAAATGCCTAAAAAAAGGCACTTGTTTTAAAAGTTAAATTGCCAACTACCATATTTTAATAATAAATAGAATAAATATTAATTTATTACTCAATCATATAAAATATTTTATATTGATTTATTACAACGATATAAAGAAGTAAACGATACTTCAAATAAAATTTATCACTTTATAAGCAAGTGAAAGCAGATCCGATTTGTCCTTATTANTTTTTGAAGCTTACGTTTACGCGAGCCTTGCGCATGAACGCTTGGACGGATAACGTTTTCCAACGTACTCAGCCTGGGCATTGGTAAAATGAACATGTGTACCAAATTTCAACTAACTCGGTGATCTTTTACTCAAGTTATCGTCATCGGTAGATATTTCGTGACGGATTTCGTGTGACGGTGATTTCATGACGGTGATTTTGGTCGTTTTTTTCGGATTCACTCCCAGGCTCCGAAAGTGCCATAAGGAACTTCGTTCCAATAAATCTAAACTTCACTATGAATTAAGACCTAAATATTAATGAAGTTATTAACCTTTATAAATCAAGGAAATCGATCCATTAGGACATTTTATTTTAACGAGTACAATTGTCTAAAAATTTAACTTTTATGCATAAAATATAATTATATATTATATTATTACATTTACTTTAAAATCAACATTAAATACATCTCATTAAAAATTGAACTAGGAGAATATAATATTTTATCGCCCTCCACTTGTAAAAATTTCTACCCTGAGCGGTGGTAGAGTTCCATATTACAGCCCTGGGGCCGGTAATAATGCATGCTATATCATTACAGGGCCGCTAATTAGTGCAAGAAGCGGCCACTTCCTGGCCGGGCCGCGGGGTGCAGGAAGCGCTAGTAGTTTTCAGCGTCAGCTGTTCAATTTGTAAATAATCAATATTTTTATAACTGCAGTTTGTTTTGGTAATGATTTAACCTTAATATGTTTTTGAAGATTACGGAAAAATAGTTTATTTGTAGTTAGTTTACATGTGGTGGGCGATAAAATAGTGTACCACGAGCAGTAAGCGCTATGACAGGCCTCGGGTGTTAAACGCACTCGTGCTTTCAAACTTCGCCCTCGGCCTGTAATAACGCCCTTACTGCTCTAGGTACGTAAATAGCTATTACAAAACAACTATGAACAGGAACAATATCAGGAATAGATTAGATCAAAGTTATAAATAGGCAAGTCATCATAATGTTCTTAAATAAGTATCAATATTTTTAAAATCAATCTTAACCAACAATTTCATTGGTAGCTGATAGCATGATGGATAAATGCCTAAAAAAAGGCACTTGTTTTAAAAGTTAAATTGCCAACTACCATATTTTAATAATAAATAGAATAAATATTAATTTATTACTCAATCATATAAAATATTTTATATTGATTTATTACAACGATATAAAGAAGTAAACGATACTTCAAATAAAATTTATCACTTTATAAGCAAGTGAAAGCAGATCCGATTTGTCCTTATTAGATTTAATTCCAATATAGGAAGGGATTATAGAAAACCCAGGATTGATTGAATCCGCTTTACCTATAAAACCTTGTAGGTTTCAGCGGTCCCTTTGCATCATTAGCTTGAATATGTATCGTATTTGAAAATGTTTAGTAATTTTGGATAAGAATATAGAGTAAGAGAAAAAAGATTTGGCTGAAAGATAAGATGGACGAGATTTGGCTTTGAGCTTATTTCTCCTTTTTACTTGTTAGTAAAATCAATTTATTTGATTTAAATTGAAGAAAATGAGAGGAATTCGGGTTTTCTCTAGATGAATAGGAAAAGTTCTTTTATTCAGAGAGACTTTATAGGCGAAACCTGGAACGTTTGAAATAGACTGTAGTGGAAATACCTTAGAAGTAAAGTCTCTTTTCAACGGGAGTAGAAAGCCCTTGGAAGGATTAGTTAGAGAAGAAAGGATCAAGTATTTGAAGCTCAGACGAAGCTCGAGCTATAACGAAGCTCAGAGTGAAGTTCAGAGAGAGATGGATGCTGGAATAATGATTCATAGGGATCTACTCAGTTTGACAGCAAGGCTTTGGCAACTGTTTGTAGTTCTAGTTGTCAAAATCCTCAAACCAACATTTATTTTCATCTGGAATGCTTTTCAATGCTAAGTTTAAACTTGTCTTGGACCTTTTCAATAGATTAAAACTGTCATTTGATAGATTTTCATTAAGTATAGAAGATTAGTCATGGTTAAGAATTAAAGGAATTAGTGATTCGCATTTTGTAAATCTTTAAAATTATATAATATTAACAATAAAGATTATATTAACTCAGTATTATAGTGTACTCTGACTCTCGGGCAGCTCTATTGGCTCTAGATAAGATGTATACTCAAAACCCTACAGTCATTAATATTAGAAATGTGATTGAACAAAATAAATTAAAGGCTGGATTCTGCTGGGTCCCTAGTCACTTAGGAATCCCGGGTAACGAGGCAGCAGACAGACTGGCAAGACAAGCAGTAACAGACGGACAGCCCCTGGAGACAGATATTACGCCTAAGGATCTAGACAGTTGTGTGAAGAGAAGAATTACGGAGAAATGGCAACAATTATGGACAGATTCCATTGGCAACAAACTAAGATTTATAAAGCCGAAGGTAGCTGACTGGGCCTCTTCTTACAGGAAGAACAGGCACGAAGAAACCGTACTTTGCAGACTTAGAATCGGCCACACAAGACTTACCCACAGCTACCTGTTTACTAGGGACAAGGAACTTCCAAAGCGTAGACTCTGAAATGATTCCATAAGCGTAGTACATATACTGAAAGACTGCCACCAACTCGAACAGCTGCGGAAGAAACACAGCCTACCAGAGACACTGACTGAAATACTAGAAGACAACCAGGCGACAGTAACAAAATTGCTAAATTTCCTACAAGAAGCAGACATATTCAAGGACATCTGATGTTATTCTATCTGTTTTTATCTAGTTATATAATGTATATAAATTAAATATTGTAAGGGTGTATATAACCTCGCAGTTGAGCACCCAAAATAAACAATAAATAAACTCAGTATTTTAGCCAAAAAGCGACACTAATATAAAACAAATAATAAATAAAAAAAAAAAAAATAAAATAAAAACACCTCACCAGACACCCGGTAGGAAAGAAGTTACTAACACTTTTTAAAAAATAAAAATGATAAAATCACACTGCTAAGTATAAAATGCTAACTACTTATATATGGCGGAGATAGAAAAGAGAAACAATTAGAAGTAAGTAACTATTTGTATTTAGTGGAGTTAAGGCAAAATTAAAAGGAAAACAAATTGTTTGTCATTGAAACGAGCGCCTTGCAATAAATATGAATTGAATTTGAGAAAATAGTTAATCATGATGAGTTTGTAGCTAAAGAGGATGATTGTAATAAAGAGCCGAGTAGTGAGGGAACGGGACAGTTCCCGAAACCCTCACTTTTTGGCCTAATCCATTTAAAATTGTTTTATAAAATATATCACTTCACCACACAAAAACTTTTGCTTGTATCAGGTAGAAATTTTACATGCCTGTTTCAATTAGTACTTCAGACGATTTGTATGAAGTTTTATTAAAATAGTTACGTTAGGACGATTATGAAGTTTTATTAAAATTATGAAGTACGATATCAAGTATATTAACGATTATGAAGTAAGATATCAGTAAAAACGTTGCTTACTTTATTTTAAAGATAAAGTCTGCTTAAATAAATTTTAACTTCAGTGTCAGTGTTTTGTTTAACAAAATGGATATGTGTACCAAATTTGAACTAAATCGGCCAACTTTTACTCAAGCTAACCTTATCATTTGGTTTCATGACGGTTGGTTTTGTAATGGTCGTTTTAATTAATTATTTTTGGAACGAAGTTCCTTTCGGGAGAGAATCCAAAAAAAAACGACCAAAATCACCGTCATAAAATCGCCGTCACGCAAAATCCGTCACGAAATCTACCGATGACTATAACTTGAGTAAAAGTTCACCGAATTAGTTGAAATTTGGTACACATGTTAAATTAACCAATGCCCAGGCTAAGTTCATTGGAAAACGTAATCCGCCCAAGAGTTCACGCGCAACGCTCGCGTAAACGTAACCTTAAAAAATGTTAAGACGGGGAAAAGTGTTATTGGAAGCCTGTTACTTGACTTGTTTTGTTTATTTTTGTTATTATGTCAAATGTCACTTTATTTTAATCTTACATTCTTTTACAATCATACTCTTTAACTAACTCATCATGATTAACTTTTTTCTTATATTTAATACATATTTATTGTACGATGCTTGCTTTAATGATATAAATAACACTTTTCTTTTAATTTTGTCTCTTTTCTAACTCCACCATGTATAAGTAGTTAGCAATGTAAACGTACTTGGCAGTGTGGTTTTATAATTTACATTTAATGAAAAATGTAAGGAACTTCGTTCCTACCGGGTGTCCCGCGACACCACACGTATTTGTTTTTATTGATTCCCGGGCTCCAGATGCTGTAATGTGCTATAAGGAACTTCGTTCCAAAAATATTGCATAATATTTAGGTTATAAAGAAATAAAAATGATTTTATTCTAATATTTTACTAAACTATACACACAACAGCTCGAGATTGAAACCTTAAGCGGTTTAGAGTTTACATAAATATGAAGGGTTTCAATTTCACCAAATTTTCCAATATCGTGCAAACCAATATAATGCAGTGTGCGACCAACAAAATATGCAGGAAACCGAAATCTTGGCACAACATACCTTGCTAATGAACTCTTCTTATTGGATATCACCTGACGTCACACATAATATGTCCGCTGTTTTTATGTAGAAAATACTCATTTGTTGTCATTATTGCTTCTGAGCTTACCGAAAGTAACGGAAGCATTGTGTTCACTTTTAAGAACAAAACAGTTTTATGTCTGCGATTTTAAAATTCCAACACATAAATCCGTTTCAGACATCAGGGAACATTTTTGGTTCCATGTCTGTCTGTGTGTCTGTGTGTCCGCGAATCATGAAACGTGCGACGATAAATTTAGTAATTCTTGACCGATTTGGACGAAATTTGGTAGACATGTTCCTTTTACCAATACTCAGGACGAGTTCGTTGGAAAACGTTACCCGTTAAAGCGTTCACGCGCAACGCTCGCGTAAACGTGAACTTCAAATTTAAAATTGGAATTTTAAGTCGGGGAAAAATCAAACTTCATATATTCAATGAGAAAAACATTTTTTACAAATACAGTTTTTTAGTAAAACCAACAGCGACACTCCTATGATGTGTTGAAAATCGCTAAAAAATACTGAATAGTTTTTAAACAATAAACAATATCACAATAAAGTAATAGAACGTTAATGTTAATATAACAATAAAGTACTAAAGTAGTATGATAGGATGCGAGGAAGCTATGTGCCACACTAATTGGCAGTCTATTTTGTACTAAAATTAATTGGACATTTTAGTTGTTTTGACTGAGATTTTGTGGTAGAACTTTATAATTATGACTAGATGGGTTAATAGAAAGTTANATACTCATTTGTTGTCATTATTGCTTCTGAGCTTACCGAAAGTAACGGAAGCATTGTGTTCACTTTTAAGAACAAAAAAGTTTTATGTCTGCGATTTTAAAATTCCAACACATAAATCCGTTTCAGACATCAGGGAACATTTTTGGTTCCATGTCTGTCTGTGTGTCCGCGAATCATGAAACATGCGACGATAAATTTAGTAATTCTTGACCGATTTGGACGAAATTTGGTAGACATGTTCCTTTTACCAATACTCAGGACGAGTTCGTTGGAAAACGTTACCCGTTAAAGCGTTCACGCGCAACGCTCGCGTAAACGTGAACTTCAAATTTAAAATTGGAATTTTAAGTCGGGGAAAAATCAAACTTCATATATTCAATGAGAAAAACATTTTTTACAAATACAGTTTTTTAGTAAAACCAACAGCGACACTCCTATGATGTGTTGAAAATCGCTAAAAAATACTGAATAGTTTTTAAACAATAAACAATATCACAATAAAGTAATAGAACGTTAATGTTAATATAACAATAAAGTACTAAAGTAGTATGATAGGATGCGAGGAAGCTATGTGCCACACTAATTGGCAGTCTATTTTGTACTAAAATTAATTGGACATTTTAGTTGTTTTGACTGAGATTTTGTGGTAGAACTTTATAATTATGACTAGATGGGTTAATAGAAAGTTACACAACAATATTTTCACCACAATTTTATATAAAAATAAACGAATTTTGACATCTATGTCTTATTCAGAGTTAAGTGTTAATATAGTAAGAATGGTCTCTACAAGCTGCATATTACACAAGCTTAACAAACTAACAGTACACGGTTATAAGCATGGGCGGAACTGAACGTAACTATAAAAATAACTAGTTCCTGTGTTGGAGCGGTTCCAATCGTTCCAAGATGTCATGGAACTACATTATTTTTTTGAACGACTTCGACATTTTTATTTTATATAGATATACATTTTTATTGCTTGAATTCAATACAAATTCGTTACACCATTTTTTTTAAAAATATATAATATTTAAGTGATTTTGGTGCAAAATAATGCGAAACGTAACTGATTAAAGAGGAAACGGTATATCAAGCAAAGGCAATCAACGTAACTAAACAACTAACTTAAAAAAAACTCGCTTCGCGCGAACTATTTAATAAAGAAAAACGGACCTCTTGTGGAACGAACCTGAACTAGACTCAGGAACACGTAAAGTATAAGAGAAACTGTTTCTTTAGAACGCAAATGTAACTCGTTCCACTCATGGAACCGTTCCTGCCATCCCTACACGGTGAGGCTGAACTGTAGGATTGCAGAAGAAAACATTGTAAGGGATATAAAGAGAAGATTACATTAGCTCAGGTAACTTTTTTTTTTTTTTTTTTTCTTGCTGAACTGCTTAAAGTAAAGCTGAACAATAAATTACTTGAATTACATTCTTACAATTATTAATATCCTGGCAAACTCTTTATATTTTGAAAAATCCGTCGTAAATATAAGTAAGATAGAAATAGTAGGTTATATACTTCCTTCTCCATGGACAATGGAATCAGACGGTACGTGCAAGAGCTCTTCTTGAGAGAGGACAAATGAATAATGTGCGCGCGCGTGCGTGGTGCGTGTCTCTTTGTAGCACCAGTCTGTAAGTACCTTATTCTTCACGTTACTTTCTCTGTCAAGCCTTGCACTATATCTTCCATTGCTTGTGTTTCTCAGTAAATGCTTTATCTAGTATACTTTACCGAGATTACTTATGTATTTTTATTCCCAAGTATTTATCTATTTATTTATTTTCGACTCATAAATAGGTTAAAAATACTGTTTTTTTTTTTGTTTTTTTTTTTTTTTTTTAATTGAAATTTAATAATCTGGGAAGCCTTGCTTGAACGGAAACTAATTTATGTCATAATTTTAGTTTCAAAAAATCAATTAACTAGGAAATTAAAACAAAAACAAAAATCTTACTATCTTATCTTAAGTGCTTTTCCTCTAGGACATACGACAATATGTTATTAAAGAAACCTGAGTAGGAATACATAATTTTAAAACTCTCCTACTTTGATATTTTGTTTATACAAAAAAAGTAAAGGAATTATTTCCATTTCATACTTTACCTAGTGTGCTGATATGGATATAAGAAAAGAAGTATTTAAATATTATAGTTCATGAGGATATTGTTGTTAGTATAGAATTAATTTAACCGTTAATTACTTTTGCTTTGATATTTTTATTATTCTTATTTCCTATAATTATCATGTAAATGTCTTAACAGACGAAAGGAAGTTCTATAAAACTTTTTTGCACTTGGATAATTTCTCAATTTTGTAAGAACTATTTCTAACGAAAATTTTCAATATCTTCGACAATACATAAAAAAAAAAAAAAAATATATANTGTTTTGTGCAATATGTCATGTTTTGTGCAATATGTCATGTTTTGTGCAATATGTCATGTTTTGTGCAATATGTCATGTTTTGTGCAATATGTCATGTTTTGTGCAATATGTCATGTTTTGTGCAATATGTCATGTTTTGTGCAATATGTCATGTTTTGTGCAATATGTCATGTTTTGTGCAATATGTCATGTTTTGTGCAATATGTCATGTTTTGTGCAATATGTCATGTTTTGTGCAATATGTCATGTTTTGTGCAATATGTCATGTTTTGTGCAATATGTCATGTTTTGTGCAATATGTCATGTTTTGTGCAATATGTCATGTTTTGTGCAATATGTCATGTTTTGTGCAATATGTCATGTTTTGTGCAATATGTCATGTTTTGTGCAATATGTCATGTTTTGTGCAATATGTCATGTTTTGTGCAATATGTCATGTTTTGTGCAATATGTCATGTTTTGTGCAATATGTCATGTTTTGTGCAATATGTCATGTTTTGTGCAATATGTCATGTTTTGTGCAATATGTCATGTTTTGTGCAATATGTCATGTTTTGTGCAATATGTCATGTTTTGTGCAATATGTCATGTTTTGTGCAATATGTCATGTTTTGTGCAATATGTCATGTTTTGTGCAATATGTCATGTTTTGTGCAATATGTCATGTTTTGTGCAATATGTCATGTTTTGTGCAATATGTCATGTTTTGTGCAATATGTCATGTTTTGTGCAATATGTCATGTTTTGTGCAATATGTCATGTTTTGTGCAATATGTCATGTTTTGTGCAATATGTCATGTTTTGTACAATAACAAAGTACGAATTAAGCTTTTATTAATTCAATACTAACTTCTTTATCAACATATCTTTGTATAATTTTGTAAAGCTGCAAATAATAAATACAGAACAAAAATTAAAACAAGTTTGTAGATCATGAAATAATTTAAATTTACACAATAAAATAAAATAAAAGTGAACAACATAAAACCATTTCCTTATTCCGCATCTGGATAAGTTTTTTTTTTTTTTTTTAATTTAGGTGTATGTGTACAAAAAAAAATAAACTAAAGTGTATCTAAAGCGAAAATGTAACAAATATTAGTTAAAAGTAAAGCCGTATAGAGAAGGATATGAGCGCTTGTTGTTATAGACTTGAATTTATGAAGTGGAAGAGAATTTAGGACACAGAGAGCTGTGAGTTATAGTTTCAGAGTGGATTGTGATGAACGACCATTGTTTCAACAGACATTCAGCAGAGTGCACTGAGGACGAGTCTAACTCGAGTCCACCACAAGGGTGGGACCACTTTCATACAAAATAGATTCAGCGATTCAAAACACAATCCTCCGTAAACATTTTCCGCAGCTACTACAAAGATCTTGAGAAAATTGAAATACGAATAAATTGCTTGATTGCTTGTTAATGGAATAATATGCAAGGTGAGTAAAATTAACTATTTGTTAATTTTTAAAAAATTATCAGACCTAAATTTAAAAAAAAAATTACATTAATAATAATAAAAAAATACTTTGCCAGTTAGTTTCCTCGAGTCCTATTTCGTATACTTAAATGAGTTTATCTCCAGTAGAGACGAAAAGTAACTTTTCAGGACTAGTTTATAGGTAATAATGTGGGTCTTTTCATCCCCGTTCTTAAAAACAGGGAAATAATGTAAAAACAGGGAAATAATGTGAAAGCGGGATTATAATCCACCTTCGCCAACCTAATTATTTTGTAAATAGTAGAGAATGAATAGCAAACGTAGTGCATTTGTTGAAATCAGGTTGGCAGCACTGCTTTTAAACATTCTACGATGCTTTGTTTACTTTTGTTTAGCTTTTGTTGAACTTTATCTTTTTTATTACTTTAAAAGTGATTATTAATTGCTTTAAATAATTTATATTGTTTTATATCTGTATTAAATTCGTTTAATAAAGAAATGCAATGTTTTCTTTGTTGAATAAATCTTATATAGCGCTTTTTCTGGAGATAAAATTTTGTATGTACCTCGAGAATAATGCATTATTATTCCCTTGTTATAATTATCTCCCTCGGCTACGCCTC
>KZ651959.1:233727-248782 GCA_001010745.2 Gerris buenoi | reverse complement strand
CTTTAAAATCTGTCCACCCACAATACCGAAAGCTCGATCAATCAAAAACTTCTCGGTACGTACCTTGTTTCTTTTTTTTTTTAAAAAAAATTCATATCCTTAAGTGATTTTAATAGAGCTAAGCCTATAATATTAAACTTATAAATTAAAGTTTGTATTAAAAATCAATAAAATATATTGCAACTGTGGAATAGTAATATATATATATTTATTTTTTTTTAAAAAATGTATTTGTTGGTAGTGTATATTCTGAAAGGGTTTTGCATAGGTTATTTACCCCAGACCAAAGCCGAGATTCAAGGCGTTTACAGCCTCCAGCCAATAGCTAGGGAGGAACCCCTGAAAACCAAGAGCCAGGCTGAATATAAAACAGGCTTGCCACCCAGATACGAGAGAGGGAAAAAACCAGGGATAACAAATTCACATTGGACACATTTTTGACGGAGTGATGCCTGGGGGACTTTTCACAATTTGATTTCACATTTCCAGAGATATGTTTGAATCTCGGTCTGATAAATAACTAAAAAGTTTATACCATACATAGATATGTTGGAGTTATAAGAACATTGGTTACAAAGTAGGCATACGTCAAGTACAAAATTGATTTAAAACAGCGGTTCCCAAACTGTGTTACGCGTACAACTTGTGGTATGTGGGATCGTGTACAGTGGTTACGTTTTTGAACCTTTAAAACTCAATTTCTTTTTCCGGGGGAAGGCCCCTGGATCCTCTGTCTTCTGTAACGCCCTGGTTGTTCCTGTATAAACATCAGTGGTACATGAAAAAGTCAAGATATATTACGTGGTACGCCACCAAAAACGTTTGGGAACCCCTGATCTAAAAGACTAAATTGATAAATATATTAAAACTAAGGGTGATAGACATAGACTGCAATTATTGTTTTTTAGGGTTTCGAGGTCGTCCTAGAAACCCTTATGCTTTTGGTAGTGTGTCCGTCCGTCCGTCCGTCCGTCGCAACTTGGATTATATCTCCCAACCTACAGACGCTATTGACTTGAAAATTGGTATATAAGTTAAACATTTTTGCCCAAAAACAGAAAACCTATTGCGAACTTTAACACTCCAAATTTCTGCGATCTGCGATCGGGTAGTTCACTTTATTTAAATCATAAACCCCTATTAGCCACAAAAGAGAAAATTCATCATTAAGTAAAGGGGACAACCAAAATAGATATCGATATTAGCAATATTTTTGATAATAATTCGACAATAATTCCCAATTTTAAAATATTTGCCAAAATACCTTGTTTCGATACAATTTACTATTGTAAATATTTCCCTCCTAGACTTAAAATTATGTAAATTTCCAGGGTTGAAAAACTGATTATTCATACATAACTTAATTTATTCTACAAAGGATTATGTTAAACCTTTCCTTACTACTGATAAGAGTATTTTGCTGAATATAAGACTAAATCTTTAGTATAACACAAAAAATAATATTTGTTTAGTTTGTATGTAAATACTTCAAGTATAATAGGTTTATACAAATGTAAAAATAAAATTGTAGCATGACAACTCTGATCAAAGAATAATTTAAAGTCTTAGAGACTGAGTGTCTTTTTTAACTCTTTTTCTAACCAAAACTTGTTCCACATTAAAATATTTTTTCAGTTAGATTAAAAAAAAATTAAAAACTGAAGCACGTATCTCATGACTCCATCTTCTGTTTAATTCATCCCGTGAGGGATGGTGTTACTCAGGGAAGTATTTTCGGTCCAATTCTTGTCTCTGTATACACCATCAATATCCCCCAAAAATCCATTCCCCACCCTTTCCATCTTCGCTGATGTCAAAACTTATGAATACTCTCGTTCCATAAAAGTCTTCTATCTAATGTTGACACCATAAAATCTTATTTGGTGAAATGACGGATCAATGGTTCACGTTTATCAGTTATAACTATTTTTGTGTTGATGCATATTGTAGGTGTGTGTAATAATACAATTTACGACGTATTTTTAAAGAAACGTTTCGACCCTCTCTAAAATCTTCTTCAGTCTTTATTTACTATAACAAACCAAATATTGTTTACCAATTAATATCCCTATTATTACAACTTAATTAAGCTATAGTTAAACGATAATTCTTCTATAATATCTATAGTTCATCATCGTGTGTTAATAATGTGAGATTTCAAAGTCCAAATATTAATATTTAACACACAAATCGTGTTGAAAAATCCATGAACTATAAATATTATAGAAGTATGACTGTTAAACTAATCTATAATTAAGTTGTAATAATTGGAAATGATTGTAATTTGATATACAATGTTTGGTTTGTTATAGCAAATAAAGACTGAAGATGTCATTAGAGAGGGTCGAAACGCTTCTTAACAATATAAAGTAACTTATATTATTGCCCACACCTACAATATCAATTAAATCAAAAATGGTCATAAAATATAAGAAGCTGTTTATGAACTTAATGTTTATATTTATTGTTGTTCATCATTTATTGAAGTACACCTATGTATTGTTCTTAGAGCATCATTCTAAGTATCTTTAAAGCAACCGTAAACCTTACTCATCCGTCTTGAACTGAGAAGGAATATGATAAAAGCCAAGGGACCTAAAGGTACATAGTGCAACACTTTCCACTTTTCGCTTTATCAAGGAGAGCGAGATGGGGGGAAAAGTAGTGAAAACTTTTAAATTAGTGCGGTCATGCTGCTCCTAACTACCTGCTTTAACTATTTGCGAGTGCCGAAGTTAAGCAATAAAGCGGAAAGCGAAGTACTATCTTTAGACTGAACCGGGTGTTACTTACATAGCTTACAAATTTAAACCAAAATTAGTTTTTTTTAAAAAAAAATAATAATAATAAAAAAGAAAAGTAAAATAAGACTGAAATTCACAATAGACAACCATTACAAACCATGATTGTATTCAATTTTGTTCCCTTTATCTCTCAAAAGGGACCATTAAAATGCTATTATGTGCCACACAAAGTAAAATTAATAAATACCAAAGGCGAGATTTTAATCTTTAAATCGGGTAGGACCTGGATCCGACCAAATAAAGAAGAAGCTATGTTAGCACCACAAAAGTCGGCTGCAGTCGCATTAGGAACATATTATATTTACTCTATTTAAATAATAATAATTGTTTTTTACTATGGCGGGTATAAATTACATTGAAATATTGAATAATTAAAATGTTTACGTCCAAAAAAATGTTTTTTTCTTAATCGCGTTGAGAATCAGTGAGTTCATTTTATGTGGTTATGATAAGATCTCTTAAGGAACCAATTCCTTTGTGGTGACCCCGACGTGATAACGTTATTTTAAATAGCTACATGTTACCCTTTCCAAACAAATTATAAACATATTTAGAAGAAAAATAAGAGTTGTATGGTTATTATCATTTATTAGGATTTTTAATTTTATTGAAAGAATGCAGTTAGAAGTCAGAAAGAGCCTCAGACAGCTACAAACTTCGTTACCAAAACGATTTATCATCAATCTTTACAAGTCTTCTTCATTTCCTCTCTTCAAGTGTTTCAAAAACAAAATACTTAATTACATTCTCCAGTACACTAGTTTTGAGTTAAGCTAGAACTGAAGTTAAAATAAGTTTAACAGAGTAAAAGATCATCAACGAGAGAGTTTTCTCAAAGTCCGGTTATTGGTTCTTGAAACTGGGAATCTCCTAAGGCACAGCTTCGCAACTAAAGCAAAAAGTTAACTGTTATCAGATAAGTCAAGTTGTAATTGAGGATAAGAAAGGTTACTCCTCGAACTTAAAACTTACTCTTAACATTTAATAGCATCTTCCTCCATATTGTTTCTTCAACATAACATTAAACACACGTTTCAAACATTCATAAAAGTCTTTCTGTTCTCGCTAAATGATTTAATTTAATTCAAATTTATTACACGAACTACAAACAACTACAATTTATACTAACTATATGTTTTCGTTCAAGAAGTAATATTTTTCGTTTAAGTGTTACTTAGATGTAATTTTGTAATGAATGAAGCAACAATAGACTTATTTAAAGCAATAAATATATTTCTTAAATAGATGTAAGTGGTAATTAGTGTAAATTATAAAATGTAATTTGTTTAAAATTATATTATATTTGCATTCATTATATTATACTTACATTCAACGGAATCATCTTGTCTGTCTGTCTGTATGTCTGTTTGTCTGTCTGTCTGTAACGTTTACGTGTCCGACGATAACTTGAGTAAAAGTTGAGCGATTTAGTTGAAATTTGGTATACATTTTCCTCTTACTAATACTCAAGCTAAGTTCGTTGGACAGCGTGATCCGTCAAAGAGTTCGCGCGCAATGCTCGCGTAAACGTGAGCTTGAATTATAAAATTGGAATTTCAGGACGGTAAAAAATTCTATCATCACCTATTCGATGAGACGAACATTTTTTTTTTCAAATGAAACTTTTTAGTAAAACCAACAACGAAACCGCTATGAATTAATAAGGATCGCTAAAACTATTAAAGCGGACCTAAACGTTTAAAATAGAGAAAACAACCTTTTTACCGATATCTTACGTTCTAACGTAACGATTTTAATAAAACTTCGTATAAACCATCTAATGCAGAACTGAAACGGGCATGCAAAATTTCAATTTGATACATGCAGTAGTTGGTTTGTAGCAAAGTGATACATTTTATAAGAATTGAAAAGGAGATGTGTGGTTAGAGGAATAGTAAGAATGCGGGGTGGTTCCCTTACTACAAGCCGCTGCACTACAACTATTATACAAATACACCCTTTATCTATCAATTCATCATGATTCATGATTATCTGTTTGTTCAATATTCAATACATATTTTATTATTTATTACTATAGGCTCGCTTCAATGATAGAGCCAAGCGATGCCTAGCACTAAAAAGATTCAATTATAGTTGTTATAGACCACTTCATAGAAATTATAATTAATTAATTAAATATTAGAAAACTTATTGTTGAATTGAACTAAATTAATTAATTACAATTCATTGATGTGTAATGTACACATCAAGTAGTACAAGTTGTCAATGGTAAAAAATAATATTTGTATCCCCTCTAACAAAATAAAATGTGATAAATCAATTACTTTCATGTAATATAAAACATCTTGCAAAAAAAATCTTATAAGATTAAGGCTCAAGAAAAACAATTTAATATTCGTGAAAAATTTATTTTACTCTTTACACTCTAGAAATGGGGTTAAGTTTTAAATTAAATTTTAAACTCAGATCTTTAACAAATCTGTCCCCTTTTTTTCATTTTTACTCTTCTCCCTTCCCTGTACATGGGTAGAAATTTCATATTCCTCGTATACTTACAACTTTCTTGTCGCAAAACAAGAACATTTTCAAAAGTTTCTAAATGAAATACAAATTTCAGTCGTATCTGAAAGAAAGTTGTTCGTGATATAAAAGAATAATAAAAGAAACTTGTTATTAAATGGAATATTTCATCTTTTTTTAGAAATAGAATTGTTTAACGTAATATTTTTATAAAAGTTTATATTCTAGTGACAAAAGAACCAATGTTTTAGGAAATCTAGGATCTTGTATTCAAGACTGTTGATTTTCTAATAAAATTAGCAGAGAACAATAATTATATAACTTTAAATTTTGTACAATGGGATCGTTTTTATCGGACGCATAACCCACCCATGACTAGTAAAGAAGACGTGTTGTAAAACTTAGACAGGAATGCACTTTCAATCTAAGTTTGCATCCAACGCCAATTCAGGTATGCACTTTCTATTTTAGGTTGCACCCAACTCCTCGTCAGTTATACACTTTCCATTTGAGTTTTAATCCTACATCTAGTCAGGTATGCAGTTTCCATCTGAGTTTTAATCCATCACCTAGATAGGGATGCAGTTTCCATCTGAGTTTTAATCCATCACCTAGATAGGNTCTGACAGAAAGTTGTTCGTGATATAAAAGAATAAAAAAAGAAAGTTTGTTATTAAATGGAATATTTCATCTTTTTTTAGAAATAGAATTGTTTAACGTAATATTTTTATAAACGTTTATATTCTAGTTACAAAAGAACCAATGTTTTAGGACATCTAGGATCTTTTATTCAAGACTTTTGATTATCTAATAAAAGCAGCAGAGAAAAATAATTATCACTTTAATTTTTTTACAAAGGAGTTGTTTTCACTCAAATTATTGGCTGTATATTGGGTTACGTTATTTATTTTTCTATTTTTATTCCTATAGAAAGCTTTTACGTTGTTAAAGAGACTCTACTCCAAATCACTATTATCTACTCAAGAAATTTTATTGAACATACTCGTAAACTACTTTTATTGGTCCTCGTGAATTATCTAATGAAAGAAACTAATAACTAACTAATCGCGACAGTAAAATTTAGTTTTTGTAAAAATAAGTGGTTATTCGACTAAAAAAACAATTGTGTACTCAGGCATATAATAATTATAGGGGTAATTTACAGAATTAAAAGTGGCCCCGTTTTTCTTATTGTTTGAAAATGAAGAAATAAAATTGTTATATCATAAAAAAAGAATAACTAACATTCGTAATTCTAAACTAAAATTCCTCCATGTGAATTATCATACCTATTTTATAAGAATGGAAACTTCAAATACCAATATCGACATTTCTATAAAAACAAACGGGAATATCAAAACCAATCTTAACCATAAAATAGAAGAAAACCAGAAGAAATCAATAGAGATGTTAAAAATATATAAAACAATAAAATATT
Source organism: Gerris buenoi (assembly GCA_001010745.2). Taxonomy (NCBI): domain Eukaryota; kingdom Metazoa; phylum Arthropoda; class Insecta; order Hemiptera; family Gerridae; genus Gerris; species Gerris buenoi. Next base: position 242,059 of record KZ651959.1, on the reverse strand, counting down.
TTAACAATTCAACAATGCTTTTTATTGCTTTGAAGAAGTTTGCCCGGTCTGCTAAAGTTTAATACTTGAAAAAACCTTTAAATAAGTTAACAAGATTCAGTATTGGGATCTGCTTTAAGCTTTTCCGAGCATCTAAATATTAAATTTATAAACAGGGTTTATCTAATATAACACTGAGCTCTTTGAATCCTCGGAAAAATACACAAAATGCTTCCGAAAACAGAATCTTTCAGCAAAGTAAAAGAAACAAAAATAAACTTTCCTTAAACAAAATTCCTTTAGCTAAGGAAAAACAGAAAATAGACATATAATGCAAAGGAACAAAACAACAAAGGCACTTCTTTATATGATTTAAAACCGGGTGGTTCCTTGCACAGGGTAGCACATCACAATGAGAAAAACAGAAATACTCCTCGTACTGGTCACTGGTTTATATTTTCGAATTAATATAATAAGATTTACAATATAATATATAATATTATATATAACGCAGAACATGTTACATCTTAAAACATATAAAATAAAGCCAAGTGGACGTGTTGGCTGGTCTCTCCTGACTGAGTTTAAAAACTCCTCGTATTACCACGGGGAGACCGGTGCCGAAGTCCGGCAGATAAAGATGTAAATATCTATACACAATTTTATTCGAAACCTTAACAGTTTATATTTTACAACCATTCGTAATTCTCCATGTGATTTATCATACCTATTTTATAAGAATAGAAACCCCAAATACCAATATCGACATTTCGATAAAAACAAACGGGAATATCAAAACCAATCTTAACCATAAAATAGAAGAAAACCAGAAGAAATCAATAGAGATGTTAAAAATATATAAAACTATAAAATATTTTAACAATTCAACAATGCTTTTTATTGCTTTGAAGAAGTTTGCCCGGTCTGCTAAAGTTTAATACTTGAAAAAACCTTTAAATAAGTTAACAAGATTCAGTATTGGGATCTGCTTTAAGCTGCTCCGAGCATCTAAATATTAAATTTATAAACAGGGTTTATCTAATATAACACTGAGCTCTTTGAATCCTCGGAAAAATACACAAGATGCTTCCGAAAACAGAATCTTTCAGCAAAATAAAAGAAACAAAAATAATCTTTCCTTAAACAAAATTCCTTTAGCTAAGGAAAAACAGAAAATAGACATATAATGCAAAGGAACAAAACAACAAAGGCACTTCTTTATATGGTTACCCCCTTATGAACAAAACAGAGGGGAGTAACAATCTAAAGAAGGTGTATGGAATGTTCTTTCTGAGATTGTTACTCCCCTTATAAAAACAGAAGTGTGATATTCCTTTGTCTCATAGTACATTGGGCTAAACAACACTTTGTCTTTAAATTTATTTAGTCAAAGTCATTTATAATAAAAAAAACCATAGGGGAGTAACCATCAAAAGAAGTACTACAACAAAATCAATAATTTTCTTGATGAAAAGTAAAAAAAAAGGCTGCCAATTAGTGTGACACATTCTTCTTCCCGTGCTATTTCGTATATTTTAATGATTTTATGATTTTTCAACTAAATATATTTTCTCTAAATATACCTCATTGTATGATATTATTGCCAAATTTAAATTATTTGCTCCCTTTTGTGTTTTAAAAACATTTACAATTGGTTTGATTTTGCTTCCAATCATACAACAAGTAACGGAAGCTGTATATTGTATATGATTGTTCTGAAGAACGAAAATAATTTATATCTCTGATTTTAAAAATTTCAGGACAAAAATCGGTTTCAGACATTATGGAACATCTTTGGTTTCGTGTCTTTAGGTCAGTATGTCACCCAATTTTTACAAACCAGCTCACCTTATAGGAAATGAGGGCAATAGGAATAAAATTGTATGGGTAATTGTTTTTTTTCTTTTGGGTTTTAGTCCCGTTCGACATCTTAGGCCATTACAGGACAGTATGGTTAATTTTTGTTTGGTTTGTTATTTTTTAGGTCTTAATTGGCTCTTTTTTGGTCCCATATAAGTCTCAACCTTCTGCGCCTATTTGTTTCTCTTCCACATGCACACAAACATACATTTATTTACACCTATAGTTTCTAAAGTACTTATCAGATTTGTATAAAACATTAACAGTTAATTAAAAGTAACCCACAGATAGACCTAGATTAATTTGAACCTTAATTCATGTAAAAAAAAAATAAAACAATTTTACACATTAAAAAAAAAGTAAAACAATTGAACAAATTAGATAATAGGGGTTATAAAAGCATAAAATCAATAAAGTATGTGATAGGGTAAGATGAAGCCATGTGCCACACCAATTGACAGTAATATTTTACATCAATTAAAGTATCAATTTAGCAAAAATTAAACTTAAAAAAGCGCAGACGGTTCAAATTAATCTGGGGCTATCTGCGGGTTACTTTTGATAAACTATGAAAGTTTCATACAAATCAAATGTGTACTTTTGAAGCTATAGGTGTAAATAAATCTATTTTTGTTTGGATTGAAACAAAAGAACGAAAGTACGTAGAATATTGAAACTTATAAGATACCAATAATAGATTAATTATGTCCAATTTTTCAAAATTTATTAAAATCGGAAGAGTAGTTTTAAGGTATATTATGTTGGATTGCAAAAATTGAGCGACACATGAACCGACAGACTGACACTCAACCAAAAATGTTCCCTGATGTCTGAAACAGAATTCTTCTCTTGGANTCTTTACTTTTTCGCCCTACTTTTTACTTTTTCTCCCTACTTTTTGATTCAGGGAAGAAAAGACTTGCTTTAGTCCTTCTAAAATAATTCAAAATCATAACTTTTTTACCCTACTGGAGATAAATAAGCTATATTCTTGAGGTTAGTTATAGGATTAATCTTTAATGGAAAGTTATGCTGGAATCTATGACTAAATAAGCATTATTCTGGAGGTTAGTTATAGGGTTAATCTTTAATGGAAAGTTAAGCCTGGAATCTATGATTAAACAAGCTTTATTCTGGAGGTTAGTTATAGGGTTAATCTTTNGACGCAGAAGGTTGAAACTTATATGGGAACCAACAGTGAGGTAAATAAATGTATGTTTGTGCGCATGTGCAAGAGAAACAAATAGACGCAGAAGGTTAAAACTTATATTATGGGAACCAACATACTGGTCGTAGTAGTAAGAATTTGTAATTTATAATTAGTGTTTGTTAAATTGTAAAAAATACATTTAAAAAAAAATAAATAAATAAAACAACAGTGGGGTAATTATGACCTAGTTTACAAATTTCATTAAAATCAGAGAAGTCATTTTTAAGATATAATATTGGTTCGAAAAAATTTAGCGACCGATAGATAAGAAAACAAACTTTGTTCCGCCATTTTGATCCAAGATGGTGGTGGTAGAGGCTATTTGAAACCAATTCGTCTTACTATAATGTAATAATGATGTCTACTAAGGAGGGATATTCTAAAATTAATATAAATAATAATCGTTAAGAGTAATATTTATATTAATATTTTACTAGAATTTGCTGATAGTATTGCATATAAGAAAGGATTTTAATAAGTCCACAAAAAAAACAAAAAAAAAAGAAACACATAAACTATGTATATTATATTACGTTTCATTAAGTTTATATTAAACTTCTTCGTTTATTAAATATTTAATAGTAAACTTTTAATTATATGATAGTGTTATTGTGAAATTAATGTGACTTTTTTAAACTTTTTCACCTTTAATTTAAAAAAAAAAAAATAAATAAAATAAATTAGTTAAGCATTGTTATTAAGTGCAATTCTTTACAGTTTCTAATATACTAGATTTATACTCAAGTCTAATACCAACAATATTTCTTTAGAAATAAAACTTTCTCTTTTAAGTTAAGGCAGAAAAAAAAAATAAAATAAAAATAANAATGCCCGATTGGTATACCATTTATCTAAAGTTACTAATTTCATAAAAAGGAGCTAACTTCTAAATTTCAAGGTTCTAGTGCAATTAGTTCCGGAGATATCGGCTTTTAGAATTTTGTGTATAAATGGCCGCCATCTTCAATCAAGATGGCGGATTTTAAAAACATTTCTTAGCGAGCACCTAGGAGGTAAGAGGAACACACCTACAAAATTTCATGGTCGTAGGTCCAGTTTTTTCAGAGATATCGTGATGTGTCAGTGAGTCAGTCAGTCAGTCAGTGAGTGGTATTTGGATTTTATATATATAGATAAACAAAACAAGTCAAGTAACAGGCTTCCTTAATAACACTTTTTCCCGTGTTAACATTTTTGAAGCTTACGTTTACGCGAGCGTTGTGCGTGAACGCTTGGGTGGATAACGTTGTCCAACGAACTTAGCCTGGGCACTGGTAAAATGAACATGTGTACCAAATTTCAACTAACTCGGTGAACTTTTACTCAAGTTATTGTCATCGATAGATTTCGTGACGGATTTTGCGTGACGGTGATTTCATGACGGTGATATTGGTCGTTTTTTTCGGATTCACTCACGGGATTCAGAACGTGCCATAAGGAACTTCGTTCCAAAAACAAAAACATGCGTGCTTATATGAAGGTGATATTACACTGGTGACCAAAATAATGTACTCACTCATTGACAACACACATATTGAAGAAGTCATATCTTCTAATGGGCCTTGTAATAAATTATTAGTAGACTAAATACATGAAAAAGTCTTGGGAAAGGGAGCGATGACTTGTACAGTGAAACATCAAAATAAAAGGATTTAATCTTGAATCGGTGNTATTGTGAAATTAATGTGACTTTTTTAAACTTTTTCACCTTTAATTTAAAAAAAAAAAAATAAATAAAATAAATTAGTTAAGCATTGTTATTAAGTGCAATTCTTTACAGTTTCTAATATACTAGATTTATACTCAAGTCTAATACCAACAATATTTCTTTAGAAATAAAACTTTCTCTTTTAAGTTAAGGCAGAAAAAAAAAATAAAATAAAAATAAAATAGAGAAACTTAATAAAAAATTCTTTGAAGTAATCGATTTAAAATGCAGGAGAAAGTTGAAGAGGTTATTGTGCCTGCGATATTATTCTAGGGTGGGTTGTAGGGTGAATAGTGAATCGTAGGATGAATCAAAAGTTGACCTACATGGGAAACTAAAAAGTACGAATTCTCTTGGAAATCCTTGAACCTAGGAGAGAATGCCTGGACTGCACAAATATACCTCGACCTAGATTTGTTCGCTGCCAACCATTTTGTTCAGTGTTATTCCATCGAGAATAAAATAAAATAAGTCTCTTCACTACAAGAAACTTCATTGAAAGATGGTTTTCAACCACTAGAACTCAATCTTCTACGAATTGAAGACAAGTTAAAATGCAAAACAGAAAAAGAGTAGAAGTTATAATACGAAAATTATAATTTTCTGTTTTGTTTACAGCAGGCAACTCATTTTTTAACACTAATACTTACATATTTCTTCTCGTCACTGACAATGAAGAAAACTAGTGTTTGCAAGCGGGTATAGAACAATAAAGTTGCTCCGTTTCTTTATTTCTAGTGACTCCACTTTTCATATGTAGAAAGAATATTTCCTTGTTTGACTTTAATAATGAACAAAAAAAGGGAGTTTGGTTAATCATAAATAGTGCATCTAAATATAAGACATAATGGCAAAAATGCACGTTAGAAAGGAAGACAGTTTTTCTTCTTTCTTAAAGATTATGTAAGAAAATACTTATTTTCTTCATTTCAAGGGAAAACGTTGAATCATAGATATGTTTTTGTGCATTTAATCAATATGTCGGCATTTCAATGTTTATCCATAAAGTGGAGAAAACCAGTATAGATTTGTCTAATTGGTATAGTAGATGCATCTTAATGTGTGAAATTATGAAAACATTAATCCATTTTGATTAACATTTGGTCCGGTAGGAGCTCTGATATCAATTTATATAAAATTTTCACCTTCTATCGTCGAAAAAAAATACTACAATGAATACACGTGAAAAACCAAACTACCTCCTATTATATTCTAACTTCCTGGCGCGATAATAGAAGAGCTTTTTGCATGCCGTTAATTTGTAACTTGAGCACGCCTATCGTCAAAATATTGTACTACATATGAAAACCTAATGACCTCCTGTAACATCCTAACATACTGGCACGATATTTAAAAGCGTCCCATTTTTCATATGGTTTTTTACGTGACGGAAATTTCATCTGCACCCTAGAGCTAAAACATATCTTTGGTAAAACTAGATAGATTATAGTCAAAGAATAGATTCTGGGGCAGCAACTATATACCCTGAGGTCATGGGGTCACATACATAGAAAGTGGGGATGCTAAAACCACACAACATTTTGCATTGCGGGTCCGGCTTGCAGCCTAAAATGAATTGGTTTAAAAGAATCACAACGATAAAAAGAAGCCACGTTAAGATAAAATAGAAAAAGTCATGTTAAGAAAAAATTGAAGAAGTCACGTTAAGAAAAAATAGAAGAAGTCACGTTAAGAAAAAATAGAAGAAGTTACGTTAATAAAAATAGAATAAGTCACGTTAAGAAAAAATAGATGATGTCACGTTAAAAAATAAAAGAATTGACGTTAAGAAAAAATAGATGAGATCACGTTAAGGCTCTACAGCTCTTTGGAGTTAGAAAAATCATTAAAAAAAATGTTATTGGTTCTAAGCAAGATATCAAAAATCTAATCACAAGCTTCATTCCAAATTTTAATTCTGCACAATTTGAGCCCAATTTCAACTTCCTATGGTAAATCGTATAGGCGCCATTTCTATACTACGATAAAACTCGTAGTATTAAAATGGCGCCTGTACTATTTATCATAGGAAGTTGAAATAGGGCTCAAATTGTGCAGAATTAAAATTAGGAATGAAGCCTATGATTAGATTTTTGATATCTNAATAAACTTTATTCTTGAGGTTAGTTATAGGGTTAATCTTTAATGGAAAGTTAAGCTGAAAACTATTATTAAATAAACTTTATTCTTGAGGTTAGTTATAGGGTTAATCTTTAATGGAAAGTTAAGCCTGGAATCTATGATCTATGATTATAGATTTATGAAGCTTTATTGTCGAGGTTTAATCTTTAATGGAAAGTTAAGCCTGGAATCTATGATCTATGATTATAGATTTATGAAGCTTTATTGTCGAGGTTAGTTATAAGGTTAATTTTGTGTTGTAAAGGAAGTCATTTATAAAATGCTTGATGGGTGTTGTGTGCTGGAAATAAGAACGGGATGCAAATTATCCCGAGTGTTTTCCTTCCCTCTTCTGAACAGTTCAAATATTGACTAACGACACCGTCTCATAAACGAGAGTGGCTCTGTAAACAGAATCAAATATTTCAACACAATCCCTCCTCCATTTAATCGAATTTCAAAGCGACAATCAAAATAATTTGTAAATCTGGGCAATAATGAAAAGTAAGATCGTTTTTTATTACTTATTAATTACGAATAATAATTACTAAAAAAAACAAATGAAGTAACAGTTTCATCTGAATGAATGTATTACGATGATTTAAATTAGTGAATGGTTAAAAATGGGTAAAAAATAGGAAGATTTTTCTTTTTACATGTTGTTTATTTTTGTTATTTAACAAGCTGGATACCTGTGTTTCGCTACGGAGTATTATTTTAATTTGATAAGATTACAAACTACCATCAAGAAACATTTATATTATTTTGATAGAATATCCAGATTCTATTCCTCCCACTTATTTCTATACCTCTTACTCTATGATTAGATCATTTTCAAATATCCAAAATTTACTCCCATCCACAATATGACAAAACTGCACATAACAACAATTACTTTACTCTTAACTCTTATAGAGCTTTTCAACGATATGCATCATGAAGGGGTACAAGGGTACTTTAACCCCGTATTAATTACTTGTTTATCCCTGTGAAGCAAAATTTAAATTACGAAAATTTACGTAGACAGTGATTTTCCCCTTGCTTTGAAGGTCAAGTGTGCAAATTTTCATGTAGATCGGACAGAAACTGTAGATTTGTATTGCTTGATTTGTACTTGAACTGTTGATTTTTATAAATAGATCATTAATAGGTATAAATAATACCTATATTTAAATTTATAATAAATTTAAAAACATTTCCTTGGAAATTACGCGGCACAAAAAGAATATACAACAGTTTGCTTATTTATTTAATTTATATTTTCCCTGTGATTTTTATTGAGACCTTTTTTAAAAAAATAAATATTATGCAGAGTCCTATTCAATTGTTTTTTATTCATGCTACGTAAATTTGAAGTCAAATAATGTTTTCAAGATTAAACGTGTAGAGTGTTTTGATTTGAAATAGCTTTTTTGACTTTGAGAGACACTGAATAAAGGGGGGGGGGGGAGACG